>MBFL02000004.1:0-285655 GCA_001696595.2 Aspergillus hancockii | reverse complement strand
CCCCTCATCCAACCCCCCAGAAGCAACCTTCACAATCCTCGCCTCACACCCAACAGCAGCCATATCCTCCAACAACTCCGCATCCCCGACAACCCCCACCCTCTGCACCGGCGGCGGCAGAACAGGGTACATCCACAACCAAGCCAAGGGCGTCAGTCCCAACCTTGCAGCGACATTCTCAATCCTAGTCCGCTGGTACGTGGACAATATTGCGCCGGCAGAGACGGCATTCGCCTCGGGGTGAGCGCGCATCACGCGGCGCAGGAGCGGAACAAGCGACTCTGTCTCGTCTTGCTCTTGGGCATCTTTGGTGTCTGCCATTTGATCTGCGGCGTCGGAGCGGTAGATCCGGGCTGTGTCTACCGCGCCGCCTGTGATCGGTTGGCGGTAGAGTGGGATGCCCAGGGCGGATTCGTAGAGGGGGATTATGCTGTGGCCGATTGTTTGGTACATGAAACTGTCGATGTCTTCTTCTTCTTCATCTTCATCTTCATCTTCATTTTGTTGTGTGGGGTGCTTGGGTTTGGGTGGGGGGTATAGATTTGCGAGGGCGACTACCTTGTGGCCATTGCGGATGCAGTGGAGGATTGAGTAGAGTGAGTCCTTGCCGCCGGATATTAAGGCGATGACGTTTAGGCCTTTGGTTGTTGGTTGGGGGTTTGACATGGTTGTATGGAGGGAATGTTAAGTGGGATGTGCTTTTACCCACTTGATGGGGGGTCTTTTTTTTCTTGTTGATACCCCGCGCTCAAAACACTTAGTCAAGGTACATACAGTAAGTAGTAACTTGGTTTAGAAGTAAAAGCTCAATTTTGGGTTTATAGATCGTTAATCACTCGTGATTTAAGCCGTTGAAGTGAAACCGATACCGTCAACTTAATTTTCGCTGCGGATGATAAGACTCGGTTCCGAAACGTAAGCCAAAAAAGGCCCAACCATAGATGTCGATATTGGGGTTTCTACCAACAAACTCATACAATGATTTACTCTTTATTGTTACAGATGGTAAGAGATTCTTCTGATCAGCTGTTCGATTATTACTAGCTATGCCGCAAAAGAATGGGCATTCAAATTAATAACAAGTGGGGGGAATATTATGCAGGTAGTTGATGTGATGAAACAAAAAGAAAATGGGATGCGCACAGGGGTATGAGGCAATGATTGGGGACAAGTTGAACGAATTATACATGTGGCCAGCACAAGGGTGAAGAGGTGTGAGGGTGCAACCCGGGTAAACAGACAAATATTACATCAAATAATGACAAAGAATGCAAGATGAACGAGAAGTATTTAGAAGAAAAAGGGAGAATGGGGTACAAGAAAGGTGAAGAATGATAATAGTCACTCTTATGATCATGGCAAAGAAATATTTTGTCAGAAAATTTGAGACTGAGAACAATGAGAAAATCCCATATCACTACCCATGCCTCAAAGAGAATTCGTCATGCGCGCTCTGTTTAAGCCCAAATCGGTGGACTCCGAGTGCGCCAAATTCCGTTATAGCCCAGACACCCAACCAGTCTATTGCCTCCGATAAAAGTCCTTTTCAAAAGACCTTTCCTGTATTATGTTTCTCTTGTTGCCCCTGTGTGAGAAACGAACATCCTTTTGCCGTACACCTTAAATCTCCGTCCTGACACCGCCAATGTAAATGCCCAGACGCCAAAATCGCAATGATAAAGTCAGACCAACCAGCGCAATGGTGGAATAAATATGATAGTGTATTATGTAGTAAGAGGGGAGCTCCTGGTCACATCGCGTCATGATAGTTGAAAACGGCAATGGACACGACTAAGCGTGTTCCTCACGCTTGCGCTTCTTGGCGGATCGACGGTCGACAGACGGTGAGTCAGAAACGCTATCATCAGGTGATGATTCGCTAGTAGTCGACTTGGTCGCCGCAGCACTAGCAGCTTGATAAAGGACAGCGCCCATGGCACTCGCATCGTGTTCCTCGTACCCACCATGCTGAGAGGCATTGTTGGGGTCAATAACTCCCATAACAATGGAGCCGCCAGCATGGGTCCTAGCGTGTTGAGCAAGGTTGTCACTGCGAGAAAACTTCTTACCACACTCATTGCACTCGAATGGCTTGTCCTGGGTGTGGAGAGAGCGGTAGTGGCGCTTGAGGTGCTCCTGACGACGGAAACGGCGAGAGCAAAGAGAGCAGACGAAGGTCTTAGAGGGGTCATCCGTCAACGATTGCTTACGGCCGCGACGGTTGACCGATACAGGGACACTCGGAGTCTCGGAGCTAGATGCATTGGCTTCCGAGGTCTGGCGAGACTCAGCAACCGGCGACTGAGCCGGCGAGTTGGCTTCCGTCTCGCTAACCCGGCTGTTGACCGGTACCTGGACCTTCTTGAGAGCATCGTGGTCGCACTCAGAGTTTGTTCTCTTGAGAGACTTGCGGGAATTGCTCCGCTTCTTCGTCTTCATTTCGTCTGAGGTTTCGCTGGCATGACTCTGCACCGGGGTTAAATCACTGCATCCCATGAAAGAAAGACCAGATTGAGCCAGCTCCAAGTCTTCCGAATCTTCCAGGCCGTGTTCGCTCAGGAACTCATCATCATCGAAGGAGTATGTGCTAATTCGCTGCCTCTTCTCACCAAGGTAAAATGCGTTTCCACTAGGGTGGAAGTCGACCAGACGATTGACAAACTCGTCTTCCGAATCAAGGTCCGAAAAGCTATCAAAGGTTGGCAACGAACCAAGGGGATCCTCAGTAGAGCTGGCGTAAGGTGACGGGTTCTCGTGCACTGGCAGCGTCACAGCCTCACTACCCAGGACCACCTTGGGCTCCTCCTCATCGCAGGAAAGAGTGGGCAATGGTGGCAGTTCAGCGGGAGCCGTGGTGTTAATGGACTCAACAGTCAGCTGCCTGGGGTCACAGAAGTTGGAACAGGCCTGTTCAACAGGGAAAGCAGACTGAGATTGAGCGAAAAGAGAAGACACAGGAGAAGGAGAAGGAGAAAGCGAGGGGCAAGAGCTGGTGGCAGAAAGGAATTCTGAGCTCTGACTGCCAGTGCGGGAAGGGGGTTGGATAAACACTAAAACAAGTTAGCCTGCCAATTCGCGCTCAGGCCCTCCCCATTTTCTGGGAATGGGTAAACCACCGTGTGATAGCAGCGCCAACGGAAATGCAGTAGAAAACTAGATAGAATACATACCAGGAGTCATGGGAGGTGAAGCAGACCGAGTCCAGTCGGCGTTGGCCAAAATCTCGGCATGAACGTCACCCTCACAGCCCTCCTTCACACCCTCCACCTTTTCGAATGAGAAGAAGCAATCATTGATTGGGGTGTGCAATGTACCACTGCTGGATGGTGGGCTGCTAATTGAACTTCCCGCGGTGGAGAGTGGAGGTGTCGAGGGGAAGGCATAGTAGTCGCTGCTGACGAACCTAGTGTCCAGAGGCATTAGGGCTGGTGAGCCCTGCTGGACAACAATTGTGGGCTTCAGGTGGGATGGTTGGGGCGAGGCGATAGGTGTCATATTCATTGCTCCTCGGAAGGCATTAGTAGTAGCCATCTGATGCATGTTCATCATAGGCTGTGTAGTGTAAACCGGCTGCTGCTCGGGTACACAGTGTTGCTGATGAGGGAAGGCCTGCACCTGTCCGTAGTACGGTTGTGCTTCAGACGGGTGGCTTGTGAATTGTTGTCTTTGTGAATCAGCAGTGGGGTAGTATGCAAATGATGGCTGTCCTTGCACCGTTGGTGCCATTGTGTATGTTGGGTCCATCGTTATCTAAAGGTAGGCATGATTTGTTAGCATATCCTCTGTATACCGGCAATGGCCACGAACCAATGGTCGAGAGAGTAGCTATGGTCTACCTCTCCAGCGTATTATTAAGTATGTTATAGTAGTATGTCAATGCAGCTCCGTGCTAATGATAGATGTAGTTGAGCACAGTAGTGGCTGAATGAATGTATATAGATGTCTCTTGCTCGGGACGAATGAATGACTGAAGGCAAAAGAATGCAATCCAAGATTAGGGTTAATAGATAAGACTGTGACGAGGCGAATGCAAGGTTCTTCTGTTCCTCTTGCGGTGGTTATGTAGGTATAGTTATATCTGATAGAAGGAAAGACAGGAACCTCTGTTCGATACGAGCCAAACCCTATGATTCAGGACGGTCACGATCAAAGGTACCGGAAAGACAGATGATGAAGTAAAAGGGAGAATGAAGAGAGCGTAATGGATGGGGATCAAAGCCAAAAAATAAGAAAAGAACGAGAGGAAGGATTGGGAATCGAGACAAGTCTAAAAAGGGCAAAAAGAAAAAGACTAAGAAATAAAGAGGACTAATTTGAAGGGCAGTCGCGGGGAAACGAGAGACAGGGCCGATATGGAAATGGGAAGAGGGAGAGACGGCCAGACGGATGGACAGTGGATAAAAGAGAGACTGATCTGCTTGTGCTACGACTTAGTAGCGCTGTGCGTAGTGAGAGTTAGTAGTAGGACTGGATCCGTACTTTTTAGTTTTAGTCCGTCTTGTCTATTTGGGGGGGTCGAAGTGGGAAAGGAAAGGTAGTATAATACTAGTAATTATACCTAATAATATAATGAATTATAATTCTAATTTTATTATAATAAAAAACGAAAAACAAATCAAATAAATCCAAAATAATAAATATTTTTTTTTAAAAAAAAAAAAGGAAAGAAAATCAAAACAATAAAAATAAAATAAAATGGAGTAACTCACTAATGGCTGCGGTGCATCCACCCATCAAAACCCAAGGATACACTCCATGGTGGTGCCAGATTTACTATGATTATCAGTCAATCTTTCCCTGAACAGTCTAAATGATCATTGGGAATAACTCTGATGATGATTCCTAATTCTTCTCTCTCCAATGATTGTCACCGTTCAAGTCTTCATTCACACAGACACGCGCTCTCCTCCGTTCTTTCCCTCATTATCCCATAATTTTGCCTTTTTGCCTTGTTCATCACGTCTTTTTTCTAATTCTTTGTTTTTATTTAGAATTTTCATAATTCTTGATCTGAGCTGAACGCATAAAGTAAACCCAATAGAGGCATAAGAGACACTCATGTTCAGGATGGTAACCAACACTCGACTCCAGTCCCGGGACGGGACAAAGCATTGGCGCCGGTGCATATCTCAGTTCCTCCAACAAGCGGAGCATCAGACGGAAGGTGGAACCTCCTCTTGGGTTTCTTCTTCATCTTCATCATCATCATTATTGTCAACAGTGGCAGCATCGGTATCAATCTAGTCTTCACTTTTGCCAACCAACAACTAAGTCTACCCTAAAATGTAGTGCCATTGCTCTATTGGGGACGAGAGAGTAGGATCCATCTGAACTACAGTAGCCGACGAATCCTAAGTATCGACTAACAGGGAATGGGACCACTACCTCGGCCGGGGAATCCAAAAAAGGCGTAAGCATGTGGGACACATGAGCACGAGTGGACCACCTTGGCGGTCCTCAAAAAGGCTCCATCTGTCTGAACAAATTCACAAAAGAAAAAAAAAAATTTGTGGCCTCCCATTTTATTACATACGACCACTCTTACCTTACCTAGGAATGGTCTGGTTCCTAACCCAGTTGGTTGGATTTCTTGGTTCTATCGTGTACCAGACTTTGCGGTCTACACGTAGTTATCTAATAGTTTTTTATTTTATTTTTAAAATGTCCCGTAAAATGCGGAGATTGTGCTATACCAATCATAATGACACGGAAGAGGGAAGCAAGATGGTGGTAGTAGTAAGGGAAAATGAACTTCACTCGTGGTCAAATACCGCATTGACATACGATGAATTGATACCAACTGACAATTCATTACTATGATTTGATGGTGTCGAGTATGATGTCTCATGTAATAATATAATAGTATTCTTTGTTTGACACCATACTCTAAAAACTAAATACTTTTTCATGTATCATCGGTAATAATTCCTTGAAGGGTTGCCCTAATCCTACTTTACAGTCCTACCCCTGGCAGTGATTGACTGATGGATTGATTGATGAGGGCTGTGTAAACACTACCATGTGTGCGTGTGTGCGTGTGTCTGAATTGCCACTGTTATCCGAGACCTGGCTGAAGTATGATTTCGCTTCCTGAAATAGTACCAGGTAGTTCTAAACAGTTGATTGCCCAACGAGAAAACACACACCATATCATTCTAAACCAGTCAAACTACGCGCATTCAAGACAAGTGTCCGCGCGTACGCACATCTAAGACATCAGCGCATCCCTCCATCGATCAATGATAATCTACGTCTGGGGATGGAAGTCATCAATGTAAGGTGATACCGTGATGTGCCCTACATATTAGTAGTCTTGTTACAATGGGAAACCGACCTTCGTCCCAAATTTTGCCTATCAGGGAGTTTATCAGCGGCTTGTCTCTCCCACAAACATGGGAAGGAGTGACTCCAAATCGAGCCAGTGGCCATTAGCAAAAGTAAATTGAGAGTGGGGGGGCAGCCTCGCACTTTGGTCGCGGAGGGAGGGAGTGGGGCCTCTCAAAGAGAAAGGGAAATTTGGGTAAATGAGGGAAAAGGCCATCCGACCTCGCCATCCTAATGGGCTGAGGGGGTCCCCGATAGGTTAGACAAATGGTTAAGCCCGTCATTGAACCACTGCAGCAAGACTGGGTACACCGGAGCTGCATTGAGGGCCAATGAACTCTGCGCGTGAATGGGAGGATTGACTTGCCGGCTAGCCTAGCCGGCCCCGCTGAGCATCGTCCCGTCCGCCATTTGGGGGTTGACCCCAAGGCGAAATGAAAGAGAGGGAAGAGAAAGAGAGCGACAGACAGACAGACGATAGAGTGAAAAAAGGAAGCCATGATTATCATCTCAGTCGTGATTGTCCCCATTTTTTTACCGTCTATTAAGTTAAGATCAGCATACGGGAAACGGAAAGTTGAATTCTAGTATCTTAGTAGAGTGATGGTCCAGGCAGGATCATCTTCCCCATGGTGCCAATCCGAATATCGGTCGCTTGAAGTTTGGTTCAGCCACTTTGATATTGAACGTTCTCTAATCACGTCACCAGACTCGTCCATAATAACAACAAGGCAATTAGTTTGATATCAACAGTGGCAACATGCAAAATCGACTACTATGTAGCCACCAGCAAACTTCGAGAAAAGAAAAAACGGATTATAAAACGGTCTCGACTGGGCCCCACACGGTTTCTAATGGTGGCATGGTGGTATCCCATACCTCGTACCTTACATTAGAGCGTGTATTAGGCATGGTAGACAAGAAAAACAATATGAAGTTAGTCGATTCATAGTCATGTCTAGAAGGCCATCAAGGTTTCTAGCCTCGACCAACGTTCGTACGAAGTACTAATGCCGAATAATGAAACGCTTTCACTTCCCCTATGCGTCACCAGCGTCCATAGTATGTTCTAGGTAGGCAACCTATCATGGGATTTCTGCCCTGCATAAGGCACGTAGTCATATTGGCCATAAAATCATACATGTCATGTGCGGGAGATGGGATTTCAACCAGGGTACTGGAAAAACCCAGTACCATTGAACTCGCCTCGCCTTAAGACTGAGAGTTGAGCCACAAACCTATAGCGCAAGGCCTGTAACTATACAAGACTCACAAGCACCGGGGGAACACAGAGCTGCTCACATTTCAGATTCGACCTGTTAAACGGCTACTGGGTACATGATCGATCAGTTTTCCCTGGGCCTACTGCAGGAACAAGTGCGGAGAATGCAGCCTGCAGCCCTGGCGCGACTCAGATTCTACTAAAATGTTCAACCCTTGCTTCTTGATCGGGTGGAAAGTAACGCTTGGATGTGCTGTCAACCATGTTACACAATTGCAGCTGTCGAGATCGAATTATCTATGTGGCACAAAACACCTATCATTTAGTTGTGTTTATTTTCCCGTTCATTGTATGCTGAGCAAGACCACAATGATTTGCTAGGTGCTCACAGTCCTAGTCCCTAACAACCAATGTGATTGGCATATCGGCAAACCTCAAGATTACCCATTCAGGCGATGGAACTCGGACGGCAATCGTCCAATCCTCGACGTGTTTGCTTCAGTGATGTCCTACATGCGCTTGCATACAGATATTGCGTATTCACCTACATACTATGACCACATTCCTTACTTACTCTCTATGCAAAGTACCAAACACTAAAAAGGAATCAAGAAACAGATCAACAAAATCCGAAACAATCGCGATGGACTGATTACAGATAACACTGACAGGCAGTGCCACAAGCAAGGGACAAGTCAGAGCTGTCAAATGCAGGCCAAGAACCCGAATTAGATCAAAGCTTTCTTAATCATAAGAAGGATTATTATTAATTCCTTATGAATACCAAGCGCCGCGCAAGCTCGTCTCTCCCAGACCGTCGTGTAACGCAAACCGCTGTTTGGAAAGCTAAATTACGACGGTAACTTTAGGTAGACGGAATGTAACACCCAAGACTTTGCTCGGGATTTTCTTTCCCGAAACCTCCACTGGTTTATGATTCTGTGCAGACCTGGACCAGCCATAATCTACCATGAATTCTTGATTTCAATCTCCAAGAACATTTTCATTTGCTTGTTATTAGGCGCTCATATTATTCGATAGAGTTCAAGGAGGGGAGGATTTTCCTGGGCTACTATGGGTTCCATCTAAACATAGAATTTATCGCTGATTGGCCGTGTCAATTTCCCCGGACCACTTTTATCCTTTTCCTGAGATGAGCGATTGGATGGCGGTGTTCGGTGTTAAGAGTCCTCCTGATATTTCGATGTTTGGATAGGGACGGAGACTCCCGCAAGGTAACTAAACGTTGTATGGGACCTGAGGGACTTGCGTGATATATTCAGTACCTACTTAGGAGAATAGCGTCTTATGCTACTAACGTCCATACAGTAGCATCATCGTCTAGAGCACCCTAAGAACATAGTGGGATATTCATTAATCATGAGGGCCCATATATACAAGTAGCGAGTTTACCAACTCTAGTTAGAGTCTCCGTCGTCGCAATTTAAACCTACGCATGGAAGGAGATTGGTGACCTTCGAGAAGGCAACGAAGGAGCGTTAAACCACCGCTACTACTGTTAGTACTTGCCACTACACTCCACACAGCTCAATAGCAGAGGCCGAAAAGTAATTACTCGAGGCCTTCGGGGAGGTGATAATCAATGTCAATCTCAAACTCCATTCACCGGACTTACCGACGTAAGCAAGAAGGAAAATACCAACGTTGGTATCAATCAGGGATTCGTACTCGCTTTATTGGTCCCCTCGAGGGCTGCGCAAATCCTTGCCTTTGCCACAAAACGAGATGCGCCACCGCAGAAACCGTTGTAGCACAGACAGCAGACCAAGGATTTGCTTTTATGATGTGTTGGCCGAGGACAAAGAAACGATGAACAGGGCTTAGAAAAAGAAAACACGCACAAAAAGAAACAGAGACTAGTAAAAAAAGAATTTCATATTAGCAATCGAACAGTCAACGGCCTTGGTCGATTTGAGAGGTAGAAAAATTGTGGCCCGAATCAGAAAAGTATCATACCCCCACGAAGTACGGTGTACAAGGCTAGAGTAACCTCGCCGTTGGCGATCATGATTATCCAAACTTCTTCAAGACTGCCGTTAGTCCGTTGGTTTCCTCATATCAACTCGGAATTCCATTTCAGAAAGGCAAGTAATCTTCGACAGTGTCGAGTCTGGCCGCTCGGTGACAGGTCCATTGGGACTCCACACCAACAGCACATCATGATTGTAAGCCGTCAATTAAAATCAAATAGTCGCGACGGTTGTCTTGCCTCAATGACGCACTCTCGGTCTGCCACCGAACAACTCTTTACTTGATTAAGATGAACGGAGGTCCATGCCAACGGAACAGCGTCTTTTTGAGACGTTGACACCTGGTGGATTCAGATGGAGTATGGCGCGCATCCGCGGTGACGGACGGGCGGTAGGGTCCTTAGTGCGGGCATGAAAGCGGCCCTGATTAGGCATTGAGAGGCAAGCGACCGTGCTGAAGGCCACGGAAAGGCGCGGCTTCCCCGGCGAATCAGCGAGCATGATTGTCACTCTGGACTCTGCGAGTATCCGTGTTCCTGAATGCCTTAGGCCCTGATACCAGTAGGGGTAACATTTTGAAGGAGCTTTTCTCAAGACTGGTAGAACCACTTTATCATCCGCAGCATCCGTCGTACACGACTCAACAATGATTCGGTACCAAATATAGCATGGGGATTGAGTCCGGAACTCGGTTATCTAATGCACCCGGATGATAAAAAGCAAAAGAATGCGAAAGATAGGAACGACTATAGTAACTCATTACCATGAGACCGTCCGTATACGGCACCCACCAGTGAGCTACTTATCCAGTGGAACTTTCCCTTTTCAGGGGGAGAGCAATGGTGATTGTGGATCTCTGGTAAGAGTAAATTAATTACTGAGGAAACTGCAGCACATCATGCAACGGTTTTTTTAAAGGTGGACTTTCGAGTAATTCTGAATGGGGAAGGACATTATTAGCTGATTTGGATCATGATGGACTGATAGTACTCATTTCATTTCAAACTGTATTCAAAATGGTACGGTTAATGTTAGATATACCGATCACTATGATAAAAGCATGGAATTACACGCGACCACCTATACCTACTTAGGGTAGTCAGATACTCCTCTCAATACGGAAATACTAAAATATGGGATGAGAGTTTAACTTCCTTCTTGAACAAGCCTTAAAAGCAAACTGCTTCCAAGGCCATCTCTCATAACTAGTACTAATTCTGCTTCTACACGTCTCTATCATATTTATATTTTTTTGTTTAGTTTTGTTGGCCTAATTTCTTTCGGGCAAATGCCCTTAACTGAGAGGAAATGTCTTAGATGCGGAACTGCTCCTACCATTACCGCCAACTTACTGACTTACTCCAACACCAATCTTGCCCACTGTTTGAACGATCTACTTTGTTAGCCAAAGCCACACATATATTAGTGGGTGGGGCGTCTAGCCAGCAGGTACCTTCCCGGTCGGGAAAGACCGTCAATTAGGGCAGTTTCCGGAAATATTGGATAGAGGTGTTCCACGTCCGGAAGAGGTACCCAGTCTTGTGGTCAGACTTTCTGTCGGATGCTGGAAGCTCAACATCTGAAACAGACTACGCGTACTTTAATCCTCCAATCATATTTCCTTTTCTCTACCAGTGGCTGACTAGTACCTTAGTAGTAGCCCTGGACAATGGAGATAGCTAACCATCTACGTACAAGGCACCAAAGGCGGGAGGTGGGGGGGCCACCGCCACCGAAGAAGTACGAGGTCACTATTTACCTGAAGCTTTGGTTCGCAATTCCAGATAACTGCCCTGAAACCGTCATTCACACTAAGAGTACCTTTTGATTGACATGGCTATACGAAGAGGATCCTCATCATCATCATAACGCCAAGGAATTCAAGTCTTCTTCGAAGGTTCCATTTCGCGTCTCTCCCTCTTCGATACGAGACTTGTTTGAGACTAGAAGAATAGTGAAAAGAGGACTCCATAACACTACCAAAAAAATACTTAAAGTACTCCATATCTTTGCATTATCTCATTACTGACTCAGCCGGCGCTTCTTGTTGGTTCACCAACTACTAACCCTATCTCTGGGTCAGGTGTTTTACTCGTTACAAGTCAAGCCACTCAACCCCCACAACAATGGATCTCAAAGTGTATGTCAAACTTCGGTACAGCTATGCACAGGCAATACGTACTCCACAGAGAACCATTCTCGCGATTGATTAAACGATACCAAATCCCTCATTTCCTCTTGGGTAATGATAATTGCCAAGACGCCCCATTGCTATAGCCGGGATCTCAGTAAGACCCGATAACCGACGAGCTACAGTGCTTTTGCGGGGACGTACAGTACACCGTGTCCACTTGACGACCCGAGATGCAGCTGCATGCATACTACTAGTCTCTTTCTGTGTACTGTGCATGGAGACTGGAGAGCACGAAATGCTTGAGTTAGCATTTGGCCTGGATAAAAGGCCGGGTCCTACGGTTGTGCATCCAACCGATGATGCCCATCCTAGACGCTTTTCGCACTTCAATTTGCCCATGGTCTATCACAGGTGGCCCCATTGAAACATTCAGTCGCAATTGTTCTCTAATCTTCCTGAACCTAATACCGATGCTATTTGCATAGTGCCCGGGGGGAGGGGGGGAATTCCGGCACTTGAACTAGGACAGAATCCTCCACTGCCAATGTGGTCAAAGACTCATAAGATAGAGCGAAATGAGGCCCGTGACGTGCAAATTTGAGTTCCGTTCCTGGAGCTGTGCAGCAGGAGGGTGGACTAGCAGTGTCGATCACAGGCGGCAAAAGTTGGACCGATGAACCTAGGTAACGGACTGCAGGCATGGCTGAACGAGCAACACGTGCGGTGTTGATACCTACCTGCTGTGTCGTTTGGCGTAAGGCGGCCCTAACCAATAACCTAATTACATGGTATCATGAGTCCATAACTCGCTATCGTGGTCCCGTTAGTGCTATGCGGATTACCGCGCAGCGCTACCTCCGTTCATGGACGAATAATGTGATTGTGGGAGGTAACTTCTGTCCCGGGCCAAGCATTCCAGTTCCTGAATCTGGAGGACATGGAACCGATTAAAGGGAAAAGATTGGCTCGTAGTCCCGAATCTAGTCCAGGTACGGCATGTGGCGGGCCGCTGTGTGTTGGAGAAAGAGAGAGAACGTAGGCTCCATCTGGTTGATCATGATTGCATCTCACCTAGGTTGCCCATGTGTGAGCCCCAGTGCTTATCTCAGACAGGAAGGACAGACATTAATGGTGTCACTGCTCGGTGAATTCACGCAAATGAAGGTTCTCGGCTGCCCGCCGACTCGGGTGCCCAGAGTTTGGGAGAACTCCGACTATTGCAGATAACTACGAACATCGTAATAGTGCGAACCCTTCCAATGGAATGAGCCAAACCCAAGTTGACTTTCGGTCCTAGTACTACCAAACTCACAAAAACGCGGAGATACGAAAACACTACCCAGAATCTTGATCAACCTTTTCCCTTAAAATTTGACCTCAGCTCAGCTCACAGAGTTGCATATCTCAAACATCACCACTTGCCACTGGCCACTAGTTGGTCATAGGAATGTCCAAGAAGCTTACACCTGCGCCAAAGTTGATCTTTGGCCCTAATGATTATCTATTATGGTATTTGGAGGCACCAAGCGACGAATGGCAAGTGGTATTACAACCCTGGAAGACATCGAATAAGGTCCGACATCGCTGAAGTGGCAGTTTTGCAGATATCGAATTGGAAAGATTTTGGTCGCGGGCTGGACGAAAATAGCGCCAACATAGACTGAAACTCTATCTAGATAAAATTTTGCTCGAGGCGCTATTTCTCCACATACTATCACTGGATTTACCTATGGCAGACAAGATCCGACTGATCGCTGTGTCTCACGGTGAGACCTTCCCGTGGTGCATCCCATAGCTCCTTCTACTTCGTGGGTCCAATGCAACCATGCTGGGGAAATATGCGCAAAGACGCATTGGAGAATTTGATAATATTTTTCTTCGCAACTCCGCTCTCCGTCTTCCCCGTCCTTTATGATCGACCAATGGTCTCCGTCCTTGGACAATCTCAGCTTTTCAATTCGCAGTACCAGCGACGGACTGTGGACTACATGAAACATAGGAAACCATATGAATGAATGGATACCAGATCGGCCACGATCGGTTCAGATCCTACCGCGAGATATTCGGCCCGTGGTTCCAGGTGGTTGCTCGGGTCACAACCGATCATCTCAGATAAAAAAGATGAAGCACAGTCGGTACCGGAAAGGAATAGTGCTCAGAATATCCGCAGTTTTAGCGAGCTTTGTGTTGCAGAGATAGAATTGCGACCATCAGTCATTCACGATCCAATTGACTATCAAGGTCCTTAGGGTCCATATATCTGAGTTGAGAAGAACCATGGATAGATGATACCGGGCAGAACGGCCCGTATGGCAACATGCAGGCACTGATTGCGGTGACTGTTAGCTTTACAGCACACATGCGGTTTTTCCGAGAACTTCGGCAGCTTGAACAAATGACGACATATCGCTGCAGAGCGATGCCATTATCTGCTCCTCCATCTGCTTCGGACAGAAAGGAGATGTTCGGGATGTTGACGTAACTACGCCAGACCATCATGAGCGCCAACTGGCACACATTCTACGACTCATCATTCTCTATATAATACCAGCCGCCAGTTGCCTATGTCATAACCATAGATATCAGCTCTCAACACATCCCCCAAAATGAGCTTTGCTCGGTAAACAATGCGCCTATTCCACTCCCCAAAACATCAGAAGGTAGGACAAAGGTACTCCGTAGCACCAAGCACCTCAGCAGGCAAAACAGCACCAACCCCGTAAACAGTCAAAGCCAAAAAAATAAATAAACCAAAGAAAAAACTCAAGGCCTCAGTGGATGGTAAAATTAAGATCAAGTTCCCAGTGGGAATCAGTCTCTTCCTATCATATGTTATACATCCAATTATCTCATCATCAGCCTATTTTGTTTTGTAAAGATGAAAAGAAAAAGAAGCGAAGAGTTTTTTCCCACAAGAGATACTTGAACTCCCTTACATAATCACGCTAGTATCCATTATATAACCCTCACTCCACTTTCTACGGATGAATAGTAAATCCAGATCCGAAATTTCGCACAATAAATACTTCGCAATGCAGCCTCTCTTTGAGAACTTTTTTCTTTTCTTTTTTCGTGCGGCGACGCGACTATTCACCCGTGTTGCCTGGACATCATATTTTCCCCGTGATGTAAACCAGGTGTCAGTTGCGTCACAGAGAATTGAAATTGCACGCCGGTTCGTACTTTACTGGTCTTTCTGAATTTTTCCAAGGATGAGGCCATTTGGTTTGGGATCGGACATACTTTCCACTATCACTAGCCTTTTGCTGTGTATTTTACCATGAATAAAATGGAGAAGAAGTTTTTAATGAGTTACGAGTTTTTCCAGTAGACATTGTATTCGAAACGTAGTCCTCCCCAATCCTTCTAAAGGCACTCTAGGTATTTTCATACATATATTCTTAGAAGCAATGGATAGTGTCTATCAAACCTACCAAGCGACCAGCTTACTCGCCAGGCTCATCGCCAATCTTCTCCAATTTACCCATCTCTCTCTTCTCGCCCGCCTCACCAAAGATCCGAATGCGGTCCACACGCAGCTTATCGCTGTCCCCATCGCCATCAACAAAGAACACAACCAACGACGTAACTCTCTGGAACTTAACAAACCGCAAATCAATCTTCGCAGTCCCCGTCTTCGCATCCCAATCCTCAGCCTGAATAGTCACCGTCTGCACAGGCGGGATATCATCCGCCTCGTCGAACCCAAGCACATGCGACCGGTTCGTATACAGATGCACAGTCTTAGGCCGCATCGGGACCTCGTCCTCATCCCCATCACTAGGAGGCAAAGAAGTCACCTGCAGCGAATGCACCTTCAGCGTACTCTGAAACGGAACAAACAGCATCAACTGCTCGTCGGTGTCGCTCTCGACCCAGTCCGCGGCGCTGCCGGCCTTGCTCTTGCCATTGCTGCTCAGCGATGACGGTTTGGACGTGTCGAACAGCGTCTTCACGGTCCCGAACTCGCTGTCCCGGTTCAGTAGTTCCAGGCCCTTGGGGTCGTACTGGTCCGTGATGTCGGAGTAACCTTTGGGCACTGCGGCGCCGATCCAGCCTAGGCCGCTGCTTGCTTCACCGGAGGAATCGACCGCGTCGTCGGGTTTGCTTGCTTCGGAGGCGAGTTTGCGGACGGCTTCGGAGAGTTTCTGGGGGTCGGCGCCGCGGATAGTTGAGGTTGGGCGGCCGCGTTCGAATATCATGAATGTTGGCATTCTAGATGAGGGAAGGAGGGTTAGTATTGTTCTTTTCTTTTTACTTTTTCGGTTTGGGAGGGTTCGTAGAGGGGGGCGTACGCTGTCACACTGTATGCTTTAGCAAGGTCTTGCTGCTGATCGACGTTAACCTTAGTGAAGGTGATTCGGTTTGGGCGCGAGAGCTGCGACGCCAGCTGCTCGTAGGCGGGAGCGATGGCGTTGCATGGTCCGCACCAATCCGCGTAGACTGTATTGTAGAGTTAGCGGCTGAAGGAGCTATATTCGTAGGATAAAGTTGAGATGTAGCCTCGTAGGTTAAGGCGGGGTGAGACACGGTAAGAGGGGGTTAAGGCTCACAGTCTGCCACAACAAAGCGAGAGGTGGTCAGCAGGGAGCTGAATTGCTCCTTGGAGGTAATGTGAACTGAGCTTGACATCGTGGTGGTAGAATGGGAAGGCTAAAGAGAGGAAAAGAGAAGAAGGGGGGCGGCGGAGTTGAGGTTCTTTGCTGTTTGGTCAACACTGCCTATATGTCATCACAGCCCCTCCGCAGCTTCGCCGCAGAGGCTCAACAATGACTGTCCGCCATTTCATCAGTGTAACATGGCCCAGATCGTAATTAGAATTTTCCTTTTATTTCCACGATACCTAATGGGCAGCTGAGATTGATATAGAGTGGTTATCCCGATGGATTGGCGTTCTACATTCGTATGCCGGTTGATTTATATATATTTCTCTCCAAGGCGAGGAAAAGCCTTAAATAGAACCAAAGCTTGGAGGCCTAAATACATACGAAGCCAGGGATATACCAAGGGCAAATCTATCGCCGTGGTGATGAAGCACAGACGGCGACATACGCATTGCACATGACATGCCCACCTCTTTCGAGAGACCAAGTGTTCAGCCCGAAACATTCAACGACCCCAGTCGTCCAACTCGGGCGCATATATCAGAGCCTCTTTCACGGCTCTCTCGAGCGTCTTCCAACAAAAACATTCTCGATGCGAGGGAGTACATCCCAAGACTGAGTAAAGGCGCCGTCAACGGCGCCAACTCACAGGCGTCGCGCCCGACCAAGATCTGCCAACAGACGCCAACAGGAAAGTGCAAAAGCACACGGTCCATGTCTCAGAGAGAGACAAAATAGAGTCGCCAAAATGACACACTAAACCACCATCACATCCCATCATCCTCCACCGCAAACAAAATCTTCATCCACAAACTACACCCCCGGCACCCAATAACAATCTCCCCATGTTCAGCCTCCCTCTCCAAGTCCTCCTCTGTCACCAGAAATCCCCTCTCATCTCCACACCGACAACTCCGATACCAAAGCGCCGGATCCTGGGCATCATCACAGGCCAAATCCTCAAGATCAACGACCTCCAACCCGGTGTGAAACACCGTCCCCATCTTCTCGCGCTCAACGGCCTTAGCCCGGTTTAACCGCAGATATCGATCATATTCTGCGCGAAGCTGCGGATCGGAAAGCGTTTTGTAGGCGGTTGTTATCTCGTCGATTGTGTAGACCTTGTTGCTGTCGCGCGGTAGGTCTTGGTTTGTGGGGGTCGGGAGATCGGGACTTTTTGCGATGGATGAAGCTTTATCTGGGTGGTTTTTTAAGAGGGCCTTGTGGTAGGCAAGTTTGAGTTGTTGCTTTGTGAGGGTGCTCTGTGTGAATTGGAGATTGAGGATTTCGTAGTAGTCGTGTGCGACTTGGGTTGAGCGGGTCATTTTGTTGAGTGGGCTCTGTTCAAAGCAGTTTGTTTGGTTCACTTGATTCAGTATGAGTTTTTGTTGAGATGTAATTGTATAGGGGTGAACCTGGAAAGGCTGTAGATTGCAACGTGCAGGGGGGTCTTTGATGATGGGTTGGATTAACGCGGCAGTTGCGGAAATCGGAATAAAGACTTTCTTTGCGATAAATGTCAACTTTTGTCGCCGCCGCCACTCTACTGCGACTCTTGTCTACCACACACGCTCTTCGCCCCCAATGGCTGATGGTACTACGTGCCATATCAATCTTGTGTTTGTGATACCAGATGAGCACTACAGATACATGTGGGAAATTGCAGTCTCCTGTGAGCGTTCATTACAAACACTGCAGATTTGCGGCAAGATGTATGAAAATGTACATCTGAAGGGTTAAATCTTTCTAACAAAGTCTACCCATTTGCGAAGTGGATACCCTCCACATGTAAATGGGAATCTAACATGACAAGGATGCCATCCCTGATGGTTTGTATCTAATGTGACAGGCCGGATATCAAATGGAAAAAAAGGAAAACAAAAAGCAAGGCGCCGCAACTGATTCAGTCAAACAAGCATGTGACGTCAAATCCATTTACTCGGAGGACTTGAACTCAAAGCGGTCTTCGGCTCTGGTGGTGAAGGGAACGCCGAGCTCGAGAAGCTTGACATAGACCTCCTTGAAGTCCTTGAAGAATGCATCGCTGTCACGGGCATAGCGCTCAACGTGCTTCTTGAACTCCTTGTCCTTGATGAAAGCCATGTCTGCGGGCAACATCATCAAGGTTCCAGTGGTCTTGTCCGTGAACTGGGTAGGTCCGTTCCACTTCTTCTGCTGCCACTTTTCATCGATCAGCAACCGGAAGAACTCGTTGGTGAAGACAGTGGGGCTGAAGTTCCAAGGGCCGTCGAAGCCGGAGCGATCAGTGTGTGCGCGACCAAGGGCATGGGCACCGATCAGAGCCACAATCTCCTGGTCATTGAAACCCATGCGGTAGAAGATGTCACGAACGTGTCTCTGGTCCTTGGAGGCGTCAGGCAGACGGCCGTCAGGGGTGCAGGCAGCGACGTCCTTGTCCTGGCGGCCGGGTCTCCAGGGGATGACAGGGCCACCCAGCTCCTGGATGGCGCAGGAGCCAGCCAAAGTCCAGAGGTCAGAGTAGGTGATCCAGGGGAACTTCGCCTTGACGGGCTCGAGGAAGTCTCTGGCGGCCTTGAGACCGGCGTTGGCACCGTGGTCGGACTCAGGGGCGAATCTCATTGTGGCACCATTGCTGCCTCCAGTACCGGTCTCCTTGTCGTAGGTACCACTTGCGTGCCATGCCAGACGGACGAGGACCTATGCGGGAATCATGCGTTAGTCTCAATGCCTTCCTTAAACTTGTTTATGGAGGCTTACCGGTCCGTAGCTGCCGTCATCATAGTCAGTCTCGTCGGCGAGGAGACGAGCAACCTCGTCATACACCTTCTGGTAGTCTTCCTTGGTGGGGACAAAGCTCTTGGAGCTAACAGACTCGCCACCTTGCAGGTAGAAGTATGCACCGGCACCACCGGCAAGGGCGACACCAGCCCAGAGAAGGGTGTTGCTGGACTTGGCCTCACCAGCTTCCGAGGCGTAGCCACGACGGCCTGAGGTACGGAAAGCTTTGGTGGGAAGAGCAAAACGAGTGCTGCGCGCAGCAGGTCTGAAGGACGAGGTGGCCGGAGTCGAGCGGAGGAAGGCTCGGGAGGCGGATCTAGCAGCGGAGGCCATGATGAGGAATAAGGAGATGTGAGATGATGTGGTACAAAGATGGACGGATAAGGGAAACAATCAACAGTAGATGCAGTTGAGGAGAAGGTGGAAAGATGGTATGAGAGAAGGTTGGAAGGAATAAATGAGTGACAGAGTGAAGGGAGAGAGAGGAGAAAAGAGGAGACAACGAGGACAGGGATACTATTAAAGTGCTCGGTACTAATTGGATGTCTCCTCTTCGTTCCAGAGCCGGAAGGCCATCAAAAGGAGATACACGCCAATCACAAGGGATTCGGAGCAACAAAGCTCTGGACCCAAATCTTTTGACTCAGCAAACGTTCTCTCCGCATTTTCTGCAGCTTTGGGTGCAGTCTGAGGGAGTGGAAATTCAATGCTTGACGGGACATTGCTTATTGGATTACGACTGCCGTGGCAATGCCAATTTCCGATCCATAGCTTTTTTTGTGTATTGATCATGATGAGACTAATATTCTACAGTAGCGTTTTCATTGCATTTGCTAGCAATGTTGGAACAAACATGTTCCTTTTTTCTATTCCAGAAGAGGGACTTCACCAATCGTCACGATCAAACAACCATCAAACCGATATCTAGGACGGATCCACATGGTCAATTCATCGCCCTCCGTCCATTATTAATCGTAACGCGCTGTTTGGTGAGATTGGCCCGCCAAGCCTTAGTAACCGAGGATTACTGAATCGTGTCCATCCAGACTCCTGCCATTACTAACGGGAGGTCTTCGAAGCGAGTTCTGTCAGAACCAATTATGAACAGCCGTGCAGCTTCTCTTCCCTTTCTGGTATCCTTCAGAATCACTGGCGATGCAACAAGGGGACATGAACCATGACATTCCGCATGTTGATCACTATCATACGAATAGACTGGAGACTGGAGACGGGAGGAAATTCCATTGCTCGTCTGTACTTTACTAAGTCATACTAATACAATATGCTACTACTGGCTAAAGGACCAGACATCTCTACTCTGTAGAGTCCTATCACCAAGATATCTAGGTATCAATGCAAGATGTTCGTCGTATAAATAGTCCTGCCGTTCGATATAACGAACGCCAGGGTGGAGTAGACGCAGCCCTGCTAAAAGCTGTTTGGTTTTGATCTCCCACTGAACGAACTAAGAAAAAAGTATGCCTCTTCGCCATTGAAAAGGCTTGAAGCGCACTGTGTGGTTTGTTCGCGTGCTGATGTAGCTGTCTCTAGATAATACTACTAGGTTGTCGATCGCATTGTATGCATCGTGGAATGTATGCATTGATCGGGATAGAGCACCGCGCTCATGACATTAAAGCCACTGTACTGATCCGATGTGAATGGATGTTGGGATGGGAAGAGAAATAAATTCAATGCTTGGAAGAAAAAAGGGAAGAAAACTCGGAGTTAGGTCACGTGGTATGTTCGGTTCTCGGTTAGTGGCTAGTCTCCTTACTACTGTAGTTGACTTCGTTGGTATCATTCTAAGTAGAACATAGGAAGAATGGAGGAATTAGAATATAGAATATCTTGTTAGATAGCTAATGACTCTGACAATTGCTAAAGAGTCATAGAAGTTCTACATGTCTTTTGAGCTAATTGTATTCATCTTTTGTCTGCCAACACATTCCATCACCTGTCCTGGAACCAACAGTACACCGCATCACGTGCCACAACATATCATATAAAATCTTCTTCGCCCGGCAATTCCCACTCTTCTTTTTTCCTTTCTTCACACTTTTACCTACGATCGCATAATCAACCTACATTACCTGTTCACCTACAGGATAGTGGGTCATATTGGCGAACTAGATTGATGTCGGGGCAATTTAAGGCTTCCCTACCGTGCTGGGCTCTTCCGGGGGCCTATATGCGCGATGGTGGATGAAGTCACCTGCTGCTCACACATTCCCTTATCAACTACTCTTTTCGTAGACTCGGCTTCTTATAATTGCCTATTCACCACAGTACTGGAGTATTGACACCTCAATCAAAGGTGCTTGCAGGGATATTTCTGATGCTTCTGTTCGATCATATTTGCCAGGTCTGAAAGTTCAGCTGTTGATATGACGGCGGTGCTAAAAGATGATTCTAGACTATTGTTGCTGTAGAATCTGTTTCTATTGGCGCTTGTTCGTCTCTGACATGAAGAACCTGTCATGCTCGGTGCAAGTCATTTATCTATCTCAATGGAGAGATAGCAAAAATTGTAAAAAGAAATGCAACAGCTGGGGTTCGAACCCAGGACCTCGGCCTAATCCCAGGCAGGATTTTCCTGCCTTCCTCGCAGAAGGATGGGAAGGCCGCATCATAACCACTAGACTACTGATGCTTTACTTAGAAGTGGGTTGCTAATAGACTATTCATGAAGTACTATCAGAACCACTATTTTTGACCCTTTTGAGACCATGGTTCGAGCAGTTTTAGCATCATAAGTGGGTCAACGTCCTAAATTTTTCTAACAATCTACTAGACCGGAGTCTATTGGTTACATGGCTAATTGCTTTGGGGCTTTTAGAATGTTGGGAACGCAGGGAGGTGTACTGGTGTACGGAGTAGGTAATTTCAAATGGCTCGTCAGTATTGTCTGGTGCTCGAGTAGGTACCTACACTCATAAACTAAAACATGGGATTGTTTGTAGGTGCAGTTGCTTGATATAGTAGGTTGTTGTTATACGTCAAATCTCTATTTCCAAGTCTGTACGAGCTCGGTGTTTGGCTGTTTGTACAGTATTTACATCACCTAGCCCACCGAGTTTCAAGTTTCCCTTAAACGGTACAGGGGTTTGCATAGGTGGGTCACGAGGATATATAATATAGAAGTTCTACGAGCTCAGATAAATTAGCGAATGATGAACGTGAGAAATAGAAATATTGCCAGTGTCATAGTGTAATGGTTCTTGGGCTGATCAAAATGAACTCTATATGCCCACTATTTGGTGGTTATTTTTCTAGGTTCTCTTAAGCACCAGAATGCCCACAGAATCAAGCCATACTACTTGAGTATCCTAATAATATGCTATAAATTTAAAACCCAATGCGTGTTGTCTTTGTATGCCTGAAAACTGTATATACTTGCGAGGGCTGACTGTAGCAGTGACTAGGTTGCGGCTGAGCTAGTGCTACCGGCTTATCATCATTCAATTGTGAAATAGTGAGACGTAGTTTAGTAGAAATCGGTATTCGCTGCTGGGGGTCGATTTGCAACGCCTTTCAGTGTGCTAGTAAGACACACTGTACCCCTTCATGCTTGACATGTATTTTCCATCTGCAGTCCTCCAGTCAAAGGTTATCATAACAACTCGATGTAGCATCTTTATACTTCACAGCCTCGGCCGAATGGTCTGTCCACCTTCCCAGAAATCACCAGCCTCCAGAGTCTGCCACCCAGCCACGGAACCGGCCTCGACACAAATCATGTTCTTGTATGCCTCATCCGGGCCAAAGTCGGCCATTCCCTTGGCCTTTTCAAGCCAAGGGTTCCATACAACAACGTCATTCAGCCCCTCCCGAGAGATGGAGAAGATAGGCTCATCGTCACTAGCGGAAGACACAATAATGGGAACCTTAGGGTCCAATGACTGGTATACTCGGTCTGTTTCCTGGTTGATCTCGATAGCGGAGGAGGTTTCGGTGACGACAGCAGCATTCTGTGTTTTATCAACGTAGGTCTTGGACTCGAGGCCCTTGACACAGATATCGGTGATGTCCTGGTACAAAGAATTAGACATATTGAAAGATTAGTCGGTAATCTCCTAAGGACTTACCTCGATCTTGAAATAAGTATGCATCAATATCTGGAAGTCGAAGTTCTGACTTCCCTTATTTTGCACCTGGAGGGATGTTTCAAGGCTCTCCTTGGTAAGGGTAACGCTATAAACCAGCCCGAAGTCATATGGCCATGCCTTTTGGAACTCTTCGTTAAGCATGGGGCGGGAAAGACCGAAGTCAAGCTTGACGGAATCATCTCCGCTGCGATCCTTGCCTAGTGATTCTGATGACGACTTGCCCAAGAATTCCCATGTGCTGTTACGTGCAAAGCCGTGCTGTGGGAGAGAAGATGTGGGATGGTTTTGAGGAGGAGGGCCGAACACCTACATATCAACAAAAGAATTCATTAGCTCTCGTATACGAATAGCGGGGTTTGTATCACGCCCGGTCGAACTTACAGGGAACACCACTGGAATACCACCCCGAATTGGCTTCGATCCATCGAGGTGAGCCTTCTCACTCACGAACAATTGCTCCTCACCATTTGCGAGCTTCCAAGAGGTGACAGTAGCTCCATACAGGTGAACTGTGACAGACTCACCGGTGGGCAGCGTGGCTTCAACGGTATTGTCGCGGAGTGATATGGTGGGCTGAGGGACAGATGCGCCCACGCCGATAGCCGATGGTTTGTTAGAGCGGTCCATTGTAGGAATATACCACAACAAGGCTATTGATAGAACGAGCAGAAGAATGAAGAAGAAAATAAGATGATTGTTGCGATGCGGGGGACCATCGAAAAGTAACAGTGGGGCACGTGGGGCTGCCTTATATCATCTTCTAGGTACAGTTACATAATCCACGCATGACCTTATAGTTAAGAAGGCGATATTATAAACCTTTAGTAGGAAAATTGAAGATTCTAGACATAAGGAGCAACAAGGCAAAGAAATGACAAATGTCTAGACATCAGTTCTAGCATTGGCATTTCCTCTGTTTTGGCGACGGTGGCGGCGGTGGTTATATCTCTGCTGATACCGTTAATTATCCGATAAGCAGCGGCTCTGTGGTAGAACACGTTACTAACCTGACCCAGACATATCTGTTAAAGCGTTAGTATGTATGTACAAGACACTCTGTTTGGCGACTTACAAAACACGCCATCAGGTCTTCAGTGTTTAAGTCGTGTTGCCACTGACGACAGTTTTGGAAGAAGTGTCCGACGCGGCCGCAATAGAAGCATGTTGGGCGACGTTCCTGTGCCCCGTTAGTACAAGCTTAATCGCTCCAGACCAACTTTATGGGATGAGTCAAGTCTTTATATTCCTTCCTTTGAGGTCTGATACGTCAACTTGAGCAGGATGCGATAGCAGCATCCTTAGCATCACGAACATGAGAAAGCCCAACCTAAACAGCAAATAGCAGTTTAAAAGTATGGTAGAAACTTTTATAGGAAATACACAGACTGCTCGCTTTAGAGAGTATAAAGGTCTCTGTTGTGTCTTGGAGACGATCAAGTTCAAGACACATTGTTAGACCACCGAATGGCTCGAGATACTCAGAGAAGCAGGAGACGGGTCTAGTTACAGGCATGGTCGGTCATGTAGGTAAGAGGCTTCAGAAAGAGTATGTGTAACTAGGAGGCATGGAGAGGATGACGTGAAAGGCAGAGACAAGAGAGAAGGGCAGAGAAGTAAAAATGAATGGGTGACTTAGAGCGTGTGAATCTACAACACATGATTCATTCACAAAAGGTAGACTAGAGAGACACTTTGTTTGCCAAATAAACAAAGTTAAAGATTTTATTAGCACTGCCTCATTGTAAGAGGCTTATAATATCAACGGGCTCAACAGCAGAGAGTATCCAAGGCTGAAATATGAATGTATAACCAGCACGCACTTCGCTGTAGACTGGGAAATATGGAATTGCATGCCTGTGAAATACTTCTAATTCGTTCCAATTAGGCGAAATCATCAAAACTTCCCCATTATATCTTCCACAGTAAGAATAAGCGAACTCATTGCTCAGTGAGGAATAAGTATCTAGACATGAGAGATGAATCATTCTCAAATAGAACCACATGTGTTTGAATGCTACGGAAAATTAGATAAGGCACTGAGGGTATACTGACATATATCTTATAGCTACCTATGAAATCACTCGCTCCCACCATTGTTGACAAATTGATGAATATATTACCACGTAGGATGGATTGTCGATGCTGAATCATGGAGCTTGATCAAATACAGATACTAGTCATTTAATACAGATCTAAAACAAGCGAGTCCAGCTCCAAAGTCAGGTGCTAAATATGCAATACAATACTATACAAATGAAGTTGTCGAAAAAGATAGAACTAATGGAGTTGTCTTATGTTGCTACATTCGATTACGTATAAATAGAATTTGGACTAGATACATATAAGCTTCACAATATACCAGTCATAACAAGCATCAACGAACTAGGAAGATTTATCCCCGACTTGCTCACTTCGCTGAACAGTAAGCTGTAGAGCCGCCTCAGCATTGTACCGAGGCCCTTTGTAGCTACGCCTACCACGAATAGCCCACCAAGTCACCGTCATCGCCATTAGACCTGCGAAAATAACACTGATAAATTCATATTATGCACCGTAACCGGGAGAACAAGCGGGAAACAGAAGAAAACTATTGTCACAAGAATATATACCACAGCAACGACATTGGCGAAGAAGTCAAATAGCTTTCCCAGATGAAAAGTCCTGGAACGATATTGTTCCGACCAGTCAAGATATGCGGGAGAATAGCCACTGGGTACGATAATGTGCTTAGTACTATATCCGATGATATCAAGGGCTGGAATGCGGTAGTACCGCCAATGTAAATACCGCCTAGACATGATTGCGAGGACGGTAACAGTTACAAATAATCCGCACATCGAAAGAAACAGCGCAATTCGGTTGATCAGAGGGATGAAACGATTGCCCCAACAGACGACTCCACAGCAGACCCAGATGGCCAACTGAAAGACAATGAAAGCCTGCCATGGATGTCATTCAATCCCTGGATCCCGGAGCATTGAGTTGATGGATGACGCCGAAAGAAGCCAGGCACAAGCGTTGAGATATCCTGTGAAGAACCCAGTGGCTCGCCCATGTCTCTGACCTAACACCGATGACCAGCAGTACACTTACACTCCTCCAGCGGACGGTATCGATGAGGCGCGCACGCATAAAGATGCAGAAATGAGTGTGCAGATGATGTTGACGAGGATAAGACCATATAAAACTGCCATTGGCCCCCTGTTTTTGGCAGAGCTGCAACAATGGTACCTCCTGTTGAAGCCCAAGAACTACTGTCAATTAGCTCACGGTGTTTCTGTTTGTGCTATAGATTATTACACACTTAGTAATGATAGTCCCTAAGCTAGTTAATCTGAAGAGATCAAAATTGCGAACTAGTTCTTGCTTGTCCCAGCGTTGATTCTAGTCGGGCCGCATCCATTGTGCGTTATTGTAGAACAGATCGGAAACGATGTTATCGAGGACTTATGAGACAGCTATATACAGTGCATTGTCGACGAGATACAACATTGCTGAAAGGCAGAGAGCTGGAGTATAGATACAGACTGTAGTCAGATTCGTTGATCTATGCAAGGGTGCCATATGGTAGCCACGTGCCCTGGAAGGGAACTCGAGATCGTAGTTCGACAATTTGGTAGATCCACAGCCATAGCGTGCTAGATAGTCAAGGTATTACGACAGAATAGGTAATCGCAGAGAGAAATGAACTAGGCGTTGTCCATTCGCAAAAGGGTGAATTGCCCGATTGATGTAAGGGGCCGAAGATTCTAACAGAAAGTCTAAACATCTAGTCACGGAATTCCTTCGCCTTACTGGACAGAGCCGCTCCCTCAGGAGTATTTTGTACATGAATCGTGGATGCCTCGTAGTAGCACTTGTACGGAGTAAGAATGATTGCCTTGATTTGACAAGATCAGGTGTTGGCATACGTCCCGGAGAAGAATTGTATTTCTTTGATCTTCTATTTTGAAGCTCAGTCAACTTCCCTTTGTCATTGCTCTTTCTCGCTTATTACCTCAGGAATAAGACACCGGTTGTACCTTTACCCACTCAAATGTCATCTAATCCACCCCAGCACCTACGAGCCTGGTCATCTATCAATGTTAGAGCAACAAAGAGACGCGTGCCTTGTGTTTGATGGCACTCATCGTTTTCCTGATCCTATCCTCTCGAACAGTCTCACAAGTTATTCATGGAGCAATAACTGACACCCTATCATCGACATATAGTCGCTCAGTCGTGACAAGAGCGTTACTCAAAAGCAAGGTGTTAGACCATAGCTAATTACAGGGTATCTAACTGAATACATTGACTGTCTTGGATAATCATCGATCATTCTTCGAAGTTATTCAAGCACATGATGAAAGAATGCTCACCAACCTACTCCCTTCGGTTCATTTTTACGTGAATATCAAATCTAGCCTCGGTTCAACAAGTTATGGGGTGGGAACCATTGACGGCGATCCTTGTCTATTTTACCACGTTGAGATAGCTCCCGAAAGCTGCAACTAGCCAATTTGCACCTGAAGTTATTCATCAGAATTCCTCAATCCTGGACTCGAAGTGGTCCTTTGGCTGTTTGGATGAAGTGTGCTTCTTCACCGCCGCTTAAACTTGACAGACTGGGTCCTCGTGCCAACATTAAAATTCGAAATGCAAGTACTGGGACCAAGATATAAGCACGCAATTTTGTCATAGCCAAATCTGTGTCGGCGCATCGCGATGGCCCGTGCTGTGTGATGTTTTGTTCAGTTGTGCGCCGACCCAATCTAGGGGGTTCAAGATACGCCTTGCGCTTGCGTTCCTGTTGAAGAAAATGCATTAGATAAACATTATTTATGAACGCCTAGCGTTAGAAGAACAATAGCTTTTTCACGGGTGGAAGGGCTGCGCCGAAGCAGGACGAAGCGTTGTTACCTTGCGCAAGACACGCATCCTGACCAATGGTCGGCACTCTCATGCGCAACACGACTATTCAAGTTGGGCCTTTATGCAGCTCGCTACGTGGATTTCTAGGGTGTACAGAGCTTACTAGGCCTCGATAAATTAAGCAGACTTTGTTAAATTGCTACACGGAATTATATTGCTTCGCTTAGGTGAACCCAAAGGGCCGAGTAACGCAGATACAGTTTGCCTGTTAACCCTCGCTGCCTTCTGACATTCCGAATGGTATTGGAGGTTTATCCCCTTATAACTAAGCCTCCCTTGGGTTTACAAGGGTATTCAAAAATACGTGGCAGATGACATGACTTCACTCAAATGCTTGAGGTTTGTCTGACATGTTTATGTCAATCAAACCAAGAGAATCAGCCAACTTACGCAGGTTGGATCCACTCACAAGTTAAATACAATTGCGCGACAATTGGTAACAACTTAGGTGTGTTGGATGTTAATTAGTGCTGTCTCTGTTGCGATATCCCTTGCGCTAAGCCCTCTATCCCCTTGCGTCTGCCGCTCGGCACGATCGAGACACCCATGTGCAAGGCTACCATCCTATGTGGCCAACAGTCAAAAAATGCTCATAACGGGAAATCATACTGAAAGTGTCTCGAGGCGAAAAGGGAATCTTCTAACCTTCTGACTGGCCGTTGTTGGCCTCTTTAAGCCGATGGAGCCCGTTGCAAACTTATGTATGCCAGTTCTAATGTTTTACGTCTCTGCTATCAGGCAATGAGTCACCTGAGTGCTATCTATAAGCAATTCACTTAGATCATCGGCGAGATGGGGAATGTCTCGCCCACCCCGCGTCAGCTTCTTATTGAGGCTGTTGTTTTCTGGAGCATCTCTGTTGTCCTGTTCATTGGTAGGATGTATGTACACATTACTACCGACTCTAACATAACCGCCAATGAAACTTTTGCTAATTTGAATAGGGTCTCTCGGATGATTGGAGCAGGGCCTACTAAGCGCTTGTCTTGTACGCTGTGTTGAATTGCCCCTATGTAACATGCAAAAACTGACTATATGAAACAAGTCGACGACTATATCATGACTGCAACTTTTGTGGGTTATACTCTACTCTTTTTTGGACAAGAAAGCTAATATCCTAGATGATCTATACAAGTTTGTTGATTTTGATTCAGATATCTGCGCGGCACGGAACAAATCTTTTTCCTTTTGAAGACCATAAACAAATAATAGCAGATACCCAGCAGGTCAAAGACCGAATCTTTGGGAGCAAAATTGTCATAGGCCTGGAACAGTGCATGTTGTTCTCAACATGGGGCGTCAAGATTTGCATGTTGACGCTATTCTGGCGATTGACCATCAATATCCGTTTCCTACACCTCTATGTCAAGATCATTTCGATATACGTAGCGGTCGGTTTCGTTGTGATAATGGTGACTTACTACACAGTCTACTGCAGGCCATTTCAACAGTATTGGCAACTCCCAGTGGAGAATATGCAGTGCGCAACCTACCAACACTACTCTATCACCCAGGCTGTCTTTAATATCTCTTCTGATGCCGCTATGCTAGCTGTGCCTATTCCACTGCTAATGAAGACACAGTTAAGAGCCAGAAGAAAGATTATACTAGTTTGTATAATGAGCCTTGGAGTGTTTACCATCATCGCAGCAATTCTCAATAAAGTCTTCAACTTCGCGTCACCTCTGACAACAACGTATCAAATCTGGTACATTCGCGAAGCAAGCACAGCAATATATGTGGCAAACTTGATATGCTTGTGGCCTCTCCTGCGCAAAATATTTGGCCTTAAGGCTTTCCAATCCAGCAATAGACAATATCGACAGCATGACGCCCAGCAGAACAAGGAATCGCCCGGCGCCTCACAGTCTGCCGGGACTGTGGCAAATAGCTCGCAATCACGACCGTCGTTCTCACTGCGACGTTTTCAATTTAGCATACTAGGAAGCAGAAATATTTTGGAAAACTTGGTGTCAATGCGGAGGGCTGGTGAGCTACATGCGAGCCAGGAAGCAATGACCGAATGGCCGTCCGGTTGTCCGGTCCCAAAACAGGGAAATCCCGATCGAAAATGGGATAACGGAGGAGCAGAGTCTAGGCAAGGCGATAGGGTCACACTTTGTGATCTTGAAACAGGAACGATTGAGAGCATTCAGAGCATTCATCCTCAATCTGGCCTGAAGCTTGGGCAAGGAAGGTGATACGGACTTTAGATATACGCTTCCTCGTCCCAGTCTCATCCCAAGGATTGAATGGCCAGGATGCGGGCAAATGTGCCTGGACCAGAGCACAAATCTTTAGGTATCAAGGTGGATGGCTCTCTCAGTTGTCGCCTGGATTGGCTTGTCTTTTGCATCTGGTGATGCATTATCGGCGATACTTGGCTATTAAATGGATATAATCTAGCCCAGTGTATCACTGATATTTCGATCCTGCGAACTTCAAATCGTCCGCGGCAAAATATCGCTTCTAATTATCACCGTCCTCGGGAAAGTGACAATGTTCAAGGGTCTTGAATTCGTCCCTTCCAAGTCTCTCGTTCCTGTAATATGAGTATAGAAGCTTTTATTGCATAGGGGACAGCTCGCACGTCGCTTGGTGAGCCATGGGTCGACACAGGAAGAGTGAAAGATGTGCCCACAAGTCAGGGGGCGGATATAGGTTTCGTCTTCGAAAGAATCCATGCAAATCGCGCACAAATAACAGGAATCGCCTGTGTCAGGATCGATAGAGTCAGTCCCAGGTTCACAAGCTCTCTCGGAGTTGCAAATTTCTTCCTGTGCCTTGTCTGTTCGAGTACGTGATGAATTTTCAGCGAAGATAGTCTTGGTGGTATGTTCTTCAGGGGCGAAGTTTTCCAATCCTTTGTCTCCTCCATCATCTCTGGAATCGATCGACACAGAGCGCAGAGATCTAGCGGTTTCTTTCATCACATCCTTATTCCTACTCCGATCCGCCCACCAGTCGCTGTATTTCACCAGCGGAAACTGCTTTTCGACATCACCGCTAGAAATCACAGACGGACCGTGCTTAAAAGGGATGTTTTCCAGATCCAGGAACCGATTATTTCGTTGTCCGTGGCGGAAATGGCGGTATCTCAAACCAATAACTAGCCTATTGAGGCGGACGTCAATACTAAAAAAGATAAACATGGGTATCGACCCAATATATACGGTGGAACTACATACCAAACACTTATAACGAGGAGGCCAGCACACACAGGCGCGAGATAGCCGAGAGGAGCTGCGGAAGAGTGCTTGTCAGAATGATCATTCATGACAGATGCGACGCGATTGTCATCGGTTGAAGTGTATAAAGCACAGGTTTACATCAATGAAATGGCTTAATACGCATAGGATACGTTGTATCACCTCAACAACAGGCTTTATACTATTGAATGCCTGGGAACACAGCTGTGGAGAAGAAAAAAATCGAGGCTTCCGAACAACACCAAGTGACTGATGGTGACATATATGGCACAATGATTACCTGTCATCCCCCAAGATAAAGTTGGCTCTGCTCAACAGCCAAGAAATCAACCCCGCATACCAACTGATGGTTCAGGGCCTTTTAGCTGCACAGCAATAAAGAGCGGGGATAGTGATTGGGTTATCGGCAGGTCTTTTGCTGCGAAGGCTTGCCTCAGCACACGTTCTGACTGGTACCGAGTTGCACCCTAAGCCGGGGCCCATGGTCCGTCCAGCTGTCATGTGCCGGTGGCTCAGGTATTACTTCGTATCTCGTTCTATAAACTTGATTATAGTGGCTTGGAGCTCTTTTCCAAAAGCGGGATGTTCTGATGTTTTAAAGTTGCGATAGGTGGGACAACGTCGACCTTTATGTAATAGCCTCCGTGATACTAGGTTCCTGCGATGTGTGGCGCATCTTGAAGTTTATCATGCGTTGATCATGCCCGATCTCCCCAAGGTATGATATTTCAAAACCGAGATAGTGTAGCGACTGAACCGTGATAAATAGCCTTTTAAGGTTATGGGAATGAATTTCTCGGTCATGTGCCCAGGATATCGAGGTGATGTGGCCTAGAGAGATAGTCCAAGGATGACCGACCTATCCATGAATTACTTTGTTTTATCTGACCGTATCTCGAACCCCCCGGTCGTTCTAAATGGATATATTCATGTACAGATACTAGATACCAACACTAACGTCCCAGTCCAATGACCTTTTATACGTATCAATTACCATCCTTAACCTTTCCTCGCCCATCTTCAAATCAGAAGAAAAGAGCACAAGAAAAATGAACAAATAAAAACAAGACACCGAAAGGCAACACACCAACAAAAGGAAGCATAGAAAGAAAAGAAGCACCATAAATGAAAAAGACCTTTTCTGAAATAACCAGGAAAGGGTTGAACAAAAGCAAATAAGATACAGAAAATAACATAACATGAAACGAACTCAAACGCCTTCGCTATGCAAATAAAAAATTAAACAGTATGCCTCTTCAGTGCCTCGCCCGTTTCAACCCTGATTGCGAACATTAAGTCATCAATTTGTCGGATCGCCTCTCGGTCCAATGTAGCCGATTTGATATCGTCTAGTAAAGTTCGAAAAGAACTGATGATTCCCGTCGAGCTGCTGCAGTCTGTCTCTGGAGCAGTTTCCGTCTGGGTTGTTCGAGAGAGGGCTCGTTTTCTCGTTTGAGGGTTGGGATCGGCGTCTGCGTCTTCCATTTCAATATCGGTTTGGTTGGTTGGTGGTTCTTGCTCGTTTGTTGGAGCAGGAGCAGGTTTTTCAGCGAGTTCGGGTTCTGCGGATTCTTGAATGCTGTTCTGTTCAATGAAATAATCTTGTGTTTCTTCTGTTTGGACCTCCGGTCTTGGAGGCTGCGGTTCCTTGGACGCATTTCCTTTACGCTTTGTGTTTCGCTTGCGTGAGCGACTGCTTCGTGGTGGTGACTTTTTGGGAGCAGGGCTTTCTTCTCGAATAACCGGCGGGGCATGTCCACTCAGACGGGAAGACCTGCGTTTCTGGGAGGCAGTCCATGATTCGGCGTCCATATGGGTAGTAGTATCGTCCTGTTGTAGATCGGGTGGACTAGCGGGCGCATCATCTGCATCGTCCTTCGATTGGCGTTTTTGTCTCTTCAGGACCGGTGAAGAATCGACATGTTGGGTGCTGCCTGTAGTCATTAATTTCTTGGAACGAGTGCTTCTAGGATCTTCAAGATCAACGCCATCCACTTCTTTTGTAGAGCGTCTTGTTGATCGGCGTCGCTCGTCCTTGGAAGGTGTCGGTGTCAATGCGTTTTCTTCCTCCCGTTTTCTTTTTCTTGTCATCGGCGGCTCTGACTGAGGCTCCATAGCTTGCTCGCTATCTGGTTTATCCGAATCGACAGCGAATTCTAGATCTTGCTCTAGTTGAGACGCAACCTGCGTCTCCATGTCGTCACTGAAAGAATCCCCAATCCAGTCAGAAACAGTATGAGGATCATTTGTAATCTCATCGGTTCCTTTAGTGGCGCTGACTTTCCTGGGTGTAGATTTGGAAGACACATCCTTTGTAGGTGAAACGGTATTGGTATTGGGAGCATCTGCAGCAAGCTCTGGTTCGCCCATTGGCAGGTCATTGGGCTGAGGCTCAATCTTAGTGTCAGCAATAGCTTTGGACGTCTTACCCGTAGATGAGCGGAGGCGGCTGCTCAAAGGTGTCCCTGCTCGACTGGCATCCTCGTGTACCTCATCATATTCCTCGGTTTGGCTATTAGGTCGTTTCTTGTCTTTTGATGATAAAGAGCGTTTGGACTTTTTGGATTTCTTCTTCTTGTTCGCCCTGCTCTCGGCAGCTGTAGCGGCTATAGACGCAAATTTGTTGCGGGGGGTTCCACCCTGTGACTTGAGCTCAGGAGGGGAGGACGGAATATCACTATCAACATGACAGTTCATTGCTGGAGTAGCTAACGAGGAATGAATCTCCGAACCAGCAGAGTGTGCTCGGCCTCTAATAGTGGGAGTAGGAGAAGAACCAAGGAAGCCGTCTTCGTTGTCAGCCGTGACAGGTGGCAAAGTGGGCGTTCGGGGTGTTCCGGACTCACGATCGGGTGCGTGCAGACCACGTAAGTGTGGAGGTGTCACGAATCCGAGTTCTCGCGGTGTATTGGTAGGGGGTGAGGATGAGCGGAGATTTTCAATCATCGAAAATACATCACTACGCTTTTGGGGCTCTTCGCAGGGTGGCAGGAATGGGATCGAAGCATCCTCGACCTCAATTTGATTTGTTTTGTCCGTTTCAGCTGATCGACTGAGTCGAGGCTCATTTGGCCGCTCCGCAATCGATGCTTCGAACAATCTTGTGACAGGAGATGAATTGAAGCCGATGGGGTAGGATGGCTCCACTTGTTTATCTAGAATAAACGCGATGCGGGATTTTTCAGACATGTCTACCCGGTTGCCATTCGATTCTTGTGATTCAAGGGATGGTGTCAACCCGGCCTACAACGATCTCAGTATATAAATCCCCAATAGGCGTTTTAATGACGTACCTGTTGCTGCAATTGTCTTGAATTCTGCAGTTTAATTTGCGATTCAAGCCGTTGTAGTGCGCGAGATATGGACTCGGGATATACAATTGACCGTTGTAGTCCAAACGAAGAATTCCAGAAGTCAAAGAACCTCTTTGCTATGGAGATATGTGATGATTCGAGACCTGCACACAAAATGGGCTCAAACCTCTGCAGACATGAGGCATTGTGGGGTGAGCAAGCTTGCAAGATATTCAAAACTGCGGACGAAAGCGCGCGGCCCTGGACCCTTATTAGTATTTCTCAAAACCCCTTGCTTAATATTAATGCACTTACCGCCGTGAGGATCCTGCTTTCTACGCCACTTTCAACATTAAGCTTGTGCACTTCGTCTTTTAGCCAAAGAGTAAGGGTTTGCTGAATAGTTTCGAGAATTGCGGAGCGGAATGCTGAAACTCCAGAGCCCAAAAATGATGTGAATGACTCCAAGAAGTCTGCAATACCATTGGTTACAGTGGGATCGAAGCCGTCGTAAGACTCTTGAAGAATCCGATTCACTAGTCCGACCAGTCTGATGGGGAAGACTGGATTCACATTGGTATTCGGATTGCTATGGCCAATCACCGTCCCCTCAACCTCGCGAACGCTAGACTGGCAGTACGTGATAGAGAGAGAATGGCCGAACAGCGACGCTACCGGCAAGTAGGTATCTCGAGCTTTGAGCACCATCATACACTCGGACAACGGTTCTACAGCCATCATTGCAATTTCGTGGTCTCCCTTTTCGTTTCTCACGACGCGAACGAACGAATCTAGAAGCTGATTCCATTCTTGAATGGTGTCGGAAAATTTCAATCCAGCGGAAAGGATCCTGATAGCATTCTCATAGTCGCGCGATACGGATCCATCACGTTCGCGAGCGGATTCAATAGGATAAGAGCATAGAGAATCTGCAGCCAGTTTTGCTGTTAATTTCCAAACCACCTGAGCGAAGTTGTGGATGCTGAGTGTAAGCTCTGTTTCAGTTGGATACAGATCTGCGCATTGCCTAAGGAGCTCTAAGCGCGAACCTCTGGACATTCTGCCCTTACATGCAGCGTCAAGGGTATCGTTGATTAGGTGGAAATAGGACGCAGTTGGCTCTAGGACCCCAGATACATCGCTCATGAGTCGGAGCAAATGCAGGATAGGGCTGTCAACGCTGGTGTTGGCCCTCCAAGGCCGGTGCGTTGGTGTATTGGCAGCTTGAAACCTCTCATCTGCTGTCTTCAGGAGGAGTTTCTCAGTGAACGGAATGCTTCCAAATGAGACGATCATGGTCATCAACAGGAACCCAAACCGATCAAAGAATTTATCCATGGAACCCTCTCCCATGGCGTTGACTGAAGAAGGACCGGCTTTCCAAAGGCGCTGAAGTAGCCCGAGTACATGAGCTACTGCTTGCATTGATTCTGGAGAGGGTGTAATCTCTTTGCTGGAAGCATACGATAAGGCTCGAGAAAGACTGGCCCAAGCAGCGGCGATACTTGATTGTTCGATGTCATTGGACCAGGTCGATGATCTAAAGATGTTCTCGAACACTTTCAGTACGGCTGTAATCCTTGACCGCACCCATCTGCAATCAAGCAAAGGCAGCTCTTCCGGAAGAAGCCGATTACTTTCGTTGGCTTTGTTCTCCAGCCAAACTTTCGCCTGGGAGCACCACAGCATATTAGATAACACCTGGGCGAGTTTATCGCTTAAACCGGGAACTGAAGGAAACGTGCTCGTGGAAGGTGCGGCAATGTACTCCTCCCAGACAACATCCAGGTGCTGGTAAGATGCAGACGGGCGAAAGGCATAATAGAGTAGGTTATAATAACTAGATAGCACCAGTTGGTTAGGCTGTGACCCAAGCTTAGTCTGGCTCCTCCGTTCAAGTTGGGAGAGAATTGCTCTGATTAATATTTTCAAAACCATGGGATTTGTTGCCTCGCTTGGGCCGATAACGCGAACAAAGCGATTCCATGCAACTATCGACTGCACTCTGGTTGACCCATCACTGCAGTTGAAACACTTTTGTAAAGGAGTAGTAAATTCCTTCAAATGCTCCCAATGGTCGACAGGCAATCTCTTGTTCCTTAGAAGTAAGATAACAGAAATCCAAATCTGGGGTACGTGTACGCCACTTTCCGCACTTGTCATCATCCTTGACATGCGTTCACTAACTTCCTGTACGAGTTTTCTATCTTTGCCGAGGGAGCGGTCGAAGGTATCTCTAATATTCTTTGATAGGATGGGATTCGGGCCGAATGTAGTGGATATTTGAATGCTGAGGTGAATAGACTTTATCCGGACATCTTTGATGTGATGAAGCAAGCCTGAAATGAGATGTTCCATCCATAATGGTGTTTGAGAGAGGAACAATGACTTGTTTTGGCCGAGTATACGCTGGTATATACTCAGCCGCTGTGAGATGATTGCGCTCCCATTTATCCGATTGGTGATATGATGCAATACGGTAAGCAGACGATTTAGTCTGGAGTTGTTCATTATCTTCGCATGAAAATCTTGTGTTGACAGGATTGACATGTAATGGGACGCCACGGACTTGGGCAGTTTGCCCTCGTGTAGACAATTTATTGAATGGTCAAGGAGAAAGGTTTTGAAATCATCCGGCAGCTGGTCACATAATTCTGTCTGCCATACTAGAGCCGTGGAGAGCTTTAGAGCCTGAATGACAAGGTTGGTCATAACAGGTTCACCGGTCCCAATGTCACAAGTCACATCCCGTTGAATATATTGTGTAACTAGACATAGCTTGTCCGCAATCTCTTGCCCCCCAGGTATCCTCCCATATGCTCTCAATGCTCCGAAAAATTGCATATAGGCGTCCTGCCTTGAACTGATGGATTCACCGGCCAGTTGCTGCGTGATCGACTCTAGAAGCATGACGAAAGACTCCGGTGTGTGAGTTGTTACATGGGGTGAGTTAACAGGAACAGGGGAGCTGGTCGTCTTGAGGATCGATTTCGTAGGTTTGCATTCATTTGAAGGAGGCAAAGCCTTCAAGTCTAACTTCGAGTTCGCCGTGGAGTTCGTAAATGTGTTCGGCCATGGTGAGAAATTTACTCGCTTGGACTTTCGACTGGAAGGGACGTCGTTCGTCGTAATTTTCGGGAACGGCGAATTGCTTGGGGTCTGAACGGGAACTGGAGAGTCTGCTGCTCGATTCTCAGATAGCACACGAGACGATGTCCTGGGTGGAGTTGGCGGACGAGCAGACAAAGGACCGAGAACCTCCACCATGGTTTAAATTGTCGAACGACAGGAAGGACACGGATGAGAAGGGGAGGAGGATAAGGAACATTGCGATACAGGACAGTAATGAACTCAGACCACAACGTCCATCTTCCAGGTAAAAGCCTTTCCTTTTTGCGGCGATCTGAAGCAATTGAGAGGCCCTTAATGGAGCAGTCGATCTCTCCTATGGCCGCGCCAAGACTCGCAAGTCAAAAAGACGCGCCCCCAGGCCAACATCGCGCCTGTGGCGTAATTTCACGCGTAAAGTGGCAGTGGCGTGCTCTAAGATGCCTGGGGCAGTAAGGCCGCAACACAGGATCGGGTGTCCTGAGATTAGTAAAGGCTGTCCCTGAACCAAGCAAAAGCAACCTTTCCTAATTAAGCATTACATAGGGTGAGTGTGTTTAGAAATTAAACGATTTAACATGATGATAAATGGAAATTATTCTATACAAGAAATAAACCTTCGAAAAAATAAAAAAGAATGTTTTCTTTTCTTCTTTTCTCTTTCTACTTTTACCACCATGCATATGAAGAACGCCATTGCCGTCTTGCGGAGAAAGTGACTAACCATGATTGAATGAACATCGGTGGGGTTGAGCTGCCCGCCTGTTCTGTTCTGTCCATCTGCAAAGTAGCTCTTGTGTCAGATACACCACAGTGATATCTCAATCCTTTCCTCAGCCTTCAAGCTGGTATGAAACTACGATCGTACATTGTACTATCATTTCTTCTGCTCGATAAACCAACGAGTCGCCTATAAGCGGACTGCGGCAACGGATAGATAGCGGGGTACTTGATGATTGTTACACAGACTGAGATCTCACTGAACTACTACTACAGACCTCGTTATACCTTTGAGGCATAGAACGAAGTGAAGGATGGAGTTCCAGACTCTTCAAGGTTCAGCAGGTATGTACAATCCGGTGTGACATAAACTCTTGAATAGCATGTTAATCACCTTGACTATTTTAGAGACGCTGCAGAAAGTCACTCAATTACTGGGCTCACTAGACAAAGACGTGAAGGATAAAGCACTTAGCAAGGCTCGTAAGTACAAATGCGAGTCCATAATCTGTCCGAATGACCTAATTGTGCCTCAGAAAAAGTTCAAGTACTTCTACAATTGAGACAACATGGCACAAATCCGGCCGACGCCGGTCCGATCTATTCGAAAAAGGCATGCGTCACTTTATATATTCCTGAGAAAAGTACCACTAACAGTAAAATAGGGAATGAGAATTTTAACTAAGTACGGTGTCGATGGAGAATCAGTAGACATCCGCCGAGCTGCCTTGCGCTGTGTCGCCAATGCACTTTTGTTGGACCCGAACATGCGTCAGCTGTTTGTAGACACTGGCCACGGCGGTAAGCTAGCAGAGAAACTCAAGGTTTGTTTTCCATAGAGAAAGTTTGCAGAAGCTGACTTTTTCAGTGCGATTCCTCGGAGGATGAAATGGTCATCAGCAGGATATTGTTCTTATCTACCTATGACACAACCATGGATTTCGGCAACCTTGTGGATAAACATGCATTGGGCGACAATGTCAACTATGTAAATGATCATTTGTTCCACTGATCAGTTGTTCATCACTAACCAGTTCCATAGCAAATTGCCCGACATGCAAAGCAGTTTCCAAAATCAGGGAAAAAGCCTCTATCACAGATTGACGAGTTGGCTCTTATTGATACCTTGAAACTCATCTTCAACGTGTCAAAACTCTATGGTCTGTCTGCGACATTTGCGCCTTCAATCCCCCATATATTCAAGATGATCACCCGAATCGACATTCCCGCGAAGCCATTGGATGGCCTACTCAGCTATCTGCTCAACTGCCTGTCGACTCTTGATCTGGAAAATAAGAAGGGCAAACCATTCGATAACAATCCATTGTTCCCAACCTTCAATCAAAACTGTAATGTTGACAAGTTGATTAATATCCTGGACCAGGCTACGTCATCCTACACCCCTCAGGAGCTCGAGACGAAAGCCATCCCACTTCTTCACTCGCTCATCACCATTTACGAATTGGCTCCAGACGGCGCCCGTAAATATATGGAATGGCTTCTCTTACCAGAAGACAATGATAGGAGTCAACCTATTGGACAGTCAGACACGCTGTCTTCTAAATTACTGAAGCTCTCCACGGCACCCTCCCCGAATTTGAAAACCGCCATCTCGGAGCTCATGTTTGTGCTATCTGGGAAGAATGCAGAAAATCTAACGAAGAATATTGGATACGGTTTTGCAGCAGGGCTCCTTGCGACCAGAGGCATGGAGATTCCCAAAACAGCAGGAGAGGCATTTGCAGCAGAAGTCAACCCGGTAACTGGTCAGAGATGGGACGCAGAGAAACAGGATACAGGTCCACCTATGACACAGGAAGAGAAAGAAAGAGAAGCAGAGCGACTGTTTGTGCTTTTTGAAAGGTATGCCTCTTGCCTACCGCCCCTGCAGACTATCGTTAACCTTTGGACAGGGCCAAAGCCAATGGTATCCTCAAAGTGGAGAACCCCGTCACACAGGCTCTCCACGAGGGAAGGTTTGAAGAACTACGTGATTCCGATGATAGTGATTAATTGAATTATATTTTCGTGTTGTATTACTAGTTTCTGGGTTGAGTATGTCCCTGCATCTGAAACTTTAATCGGGCTATTGTACTTTAATAATAAGATCTCTAATGCATACATTGTACGTCGTATTCGGTATAGTGTCATTGTTAAATCTGACGCCAGTGAAGCCCCATATCTATCTCAGATTACCCTGCCCAACTGTGGAGAAATAGTAGCTCAAGAACCATATGTAAGTCTTTAGCGCTAGGAATTGGGCGTCCCTATTTTTCGTCGATCAACAAAAACACAAAAGTACCTAGTATGATTTCGAGAACATTAACAAAGTCTTACAAATAAAGACACATTGTAATGACTTTAGACGCCCATCCATGGGTGCAATAGTCAAAACAGAGGTAAAATCCACTTACAACGGTCTTTTACTTGACTTTGGGCACGAATCGGGCAAAAGGAACACGCAATAGTATACAAGGCTAGAAATTTAGAAGAAGTCTTTCTTCTCCGCACTTTCAAAAAGTCCCAAGACCCAAACTAGTATAGGTTAGCAACCCATGCACATCATACGAACATTTCCGGGATGAGCCCACCAAGCAAGACCCGACAAGTCAGGAGAATTCGTCTCGAGTGGGCACCTTGGGGGGTCCAGTGAAAGCAACCCACGTGGCGGAGGGGGTTTTCTATCTGTACCTGAAGGAATAATCGTCCGCAATCCCAGAAATTCGACCCTCTCTCTGCATGCCCACAAAGAATGTCGTCGAAGGAAAAGTGCCCAATATTTGATCCACAGCTCTTCCCGTGTTGTTGCAAAAATGACATAAAACTTCTGACATCCTTCTACGACCATACCCGATCTAGAAGTTGTTTATTTCCCCCTTGATGGACTGGGCTTATTTCTAAGCACAATATTTCCCCTGTTAGTTCGTTCTAAATGGAGAACGAAACTGCACCCGGGCCCAAGAGCAAATTCGAGGTCGCGCTTTTCCTTGCCGCTAGCAAAGGGTATGACTCTATCGTACAACTTCTGCTCGGCACCCCTGGCGTGGCTCTGGACTGCAAGGACGAAGATGGTCGAAATGCGCTTTCGTGGGCGGCGGAGGAAGGTCACGACAAAGTAGTTCAGCTTCTGATGGCAAGCGGGAGTATTGATGTTAACGCAAGAGATACGAAACTTGGCCAAACGCCTCTTTGCTGGGCAGTCAAGAACGGACATGAAGGGGTCGTGAGTCAACTCCTGGCGCGCAGTGGTGTCAACCCCGACACCCCAGATGTGAATGGCTATACGCCGCTGTATTGGGCCGTCGAGAAAGGAAAGCCGACGATAACGGCGCTGCTGCTCAAGGGGAATGCCGATCCTGGGATCAAGGATACGAATGGCCGGACGCCGTTGCTGTGGGCGGCGGAGAAAGGTCATGCTGAGGTGGTCATGTTACTCATCGGCTCTGGGAGAGTTAGTGTTGATGATGCAGATGATGGAGGCCGAACACCTTTGTGGTGGGCTGCTCGGAACGGACACTTACCCGTCGTGCAATTACTGGTACGACAAGGGGCGAACTTAGAGGCGCACCCTCCCGTTCATGAAGAAGCGCAGGGGCCACACGGCACGCCTCTGTATCAGGCTGCACGGCAGGGACATATCGATGTGGTTAGGTACTTGGTGAGGAAGGGGGCGGATATGGACTCACCTTCTGGAGGACTTGGCCTGCCATTGGTGCTCACTCTAGTTATGTACGATAGGACCAAACGAGGGATGATGAAGATATTATCGATTTTGCTAAAGAAAGGGGCCGATATCAACGTGAAGGATAGCTCTGGTCAAACAAGCTTACATATAGCTGCAAGGGAAGGCGATGCAGAACTAACTAATTTTCTCCTGCATATGGGTGCCGAAGTGAACGGGCTGGATAAAGACGGTAAAACGCCACTACATCAAGCAGTATCCAGTGGACATGACAGTATAGCAGAAATTCTGCTGTCAAATGGTGCTGATGCTGACGCACAAGATAATATTGGCGACACCGCACTTCATATTGCAGCATCAGGTATCCGCAGAAATATGGTAGCCCTTCTGCTGGAAAGCGCTATGGATATTAACGTCACAAACTACTCTGGGGAAACCCCTCTACACAAGGCTGCAGAACGGGGCGATCGCAAGATGCTGGACTTTCTAATTCAAAATGGAGCAGATGTTGACTTGCAAGATGACTACGGGAGAACGGCTCTACATAAATCAGTGTCTATCAAAGGCCATGGAATGAGACTCCTGGTAAAAAGACATGCCGACGTTTTTGCTAGGGATATGTTTGGGCAGACTGCACTTCATATGGCAGCCAAGGCTGGTCTTAGGAACGATGTGTATTTCCTTCTGGGGCACGGGGCCTCAGCGGACGACAAAGATGACAGTGGACAAACAGCACGAGACCTGGCTGCTAAGGCAGGGGAGACAGAGGTGGAGGAGCTTTTGAACTCTATGACTTTGGTTGACTCTGATTGATGATTGGGATGGAAAGTGTGATACGGATTTGATGCAGGCAGGGAATTCAACAACACATGATAGGCTATACGACTCTATTTAAAACAAAATGAATAGCCCAACTTTTTTTTATGATTAAAATAGAGTAGCCCTTAATTAAACCTTCGTATGGGTTAAGTTTAGTGGAACTTTTTATTTCTTAAAGGCCTTCATGTAGTAAGCTTACTACTCGACTGAACTCTCTTGCACATCGTTCACGGTCGTTGTGCGACGTGAGGCTTAGAAGTCTCCTGGGTGGTTATACACGTGGCCTACACCAGAGCCAGACACACTCCCAGTCCAAAATTATATTTGATATGATTAAGGGATATGGCTTGAAGCAAAATATACTTCATGACAACTTTGATAATCCCAGGCTGTCCATGGCCACGCGCTTGATAGTGAGTTCAGCAATATCTTCCATTGTCAGAACTCAATATTGTGGATTTCTTGTATCGGCAGTTGTAGATCTTTGCAATATCCTTCATTTAACTGCAATTCTTATGTTGTCGTGGCAAGATAACAATTCACTGGAATAGAACTGAGGTAAAGAGCATACTTACACTGCTGGAGTGATTCCAGAGTGAGAGCTACCTCGGTGCCTCCATTAAGACCCACGCTTTTCGGTCCCTAAGCGCTAAAAGTATGCAGTGGTTTACTGGCTCGGCTGCAGTATAACATATGAACTATAGGTAGTTGCGGCCCAAGCTTTAGCCCCTATGTTTCATAGCACGCTTCTCAAGAAGAGGTGCCCCCTCCGCAGTGATTGGGTCACTCTTAACCACGCTAATTATTTTAGTTACTCACATGATTAGATTGCTTACTAAGTTTTTAGAAGCACATTGGTTGAGAGAAATGAATCGATGCGAACAGTCTTTTACTTTTACAACAAGAGGATGTTGATTACATATTGAGGATATATTCTTTTAAACCTGCAACAGAAGATCTAGAAGCTTCTCGTAAGTTGGAGAATCATTGTCCAGAATAATGTACATAAAATTGTAGTGAGAAGGTGGGATGACGTACCGATAAAGGGAAGTACGGCGGCACGAAAATTTATCTCCGCCGGCAGAAAAAAAGATTGAAATCGCGGGGCAATTAATCCATTTGACAAAACTCAAACGCATCTCCACAGAAACATCGTTGATACACAAAAAGTCGCACGTCTTTTCTTTACTAGATTATATATTCATATTGTATTTGGTTGGTGTCAGGATCGCAGCCGCCAAAGATGTCGAAGCCATTTGATCCGGAGACGGCGGAGAACTTCGAGGATGTGCGTTACCTTGCGCCTGGAGTCTTTCTGGTATTGGAGATCGAATACTAACACTTTCTGGTAGATGGAGAAGCAGTTCGCGGTGAAGGGTATATTGTGGGCCCCTCTTTTGATCCTTACCTATTATACTTACCCAATGCAGCCGTCGAACATTTGATGACCTATTGGTCGATTCTCGAGAAGATCCGAGGCTCACAGCTTCGACTGACAAAAATGGACGATGAGATCTACGAGAGCTTCATGAAAGAATTCCCCGATTTCGATCCGGCCGCGACCCTCAATGAGGACGATATGAAGAGCAAGGCGGGCAAGGAGAAGTGGCGGAACTGGATGAACCAGTACGAGAAGACCATTAGCGACTTCAACTTCGGCACTATGCTGCGCTCGAACCCCAAATTTGAATATGAGCAGGAGACCACCATCTTCGGTGGGTTTCCCATATTACTGACTAGAGCATCGTGGCACTTCGAAGCTAACAAAGAAACAGCCGTGCGCATGCAGTTCTACGCCGTCGAAATCGCCAGGTGAGCACCTACACACACAACTTGGTACAAGCTGAGGACAAAATATAACAATGACAGAAATCGTGCTGGTCTGAATGATTGGATCTATGAGCGGTCTCACCCCGAGGAAAAGTCTAGCTCGTAAACCCGATGTCAACATCTCTTTGTTCCCTGAACACGAGGAAGTGTTACTGGTCAAGGGAAACTCGGACACTAGCAATGGCTGACTTCCGTCTAACATGGGTCTTCGAGGATGTCTTGCGAGGTACTAGCTCGGTATTTCTCAAGCCGTAGACTTCCGCAGCGTCTCTAGACCTTCACGGCTGGGGCGCTGTTCAGAAGGCCTTGACATCTTTTAGATGATTACCTCCGACTGGATATGATTCTTTATAGAATATTTTCTGGAATCAAAAGTGTACATACAGTTCCATTTGAGACGATTTGTTAAAGATTTGTTTGTTTGGGTAAATTGGATCTCAAAAAATGGTACATCCATGCAATGGTGGATCGAGTGGTACGGGACCATTGATGACCGCGAACTCAAACCTAGAACAAATGGGAATGCGCCTCATTGATCTACATACACCCTCTTCCTCCACAACTTCCCACAAATCCGAACATCAAAACAAAAGAAATGATTATCACAATGACTCTAGATCGCTGCACCCGTATCGCTTGGGTGGCTGGTGCTCCTCAGTCTATGCCCCTCATATCCGTTTTAAGAAGCTGTGCCATCCTCTTCTTGCGAAGCCATTTATTCAGTTCAGAAACTGCTGAAGATTTCTGGTCTTAGAATCGTGGCATGATATTCAAGCTCAACATGACAAGTATCTTGGTCCAAATTAAACACCACTTGTGCTGGCACCCAAGTTGGCTGTCACTCTTTAGCTTCACCACCAGAAAACATATTCTAACTTTTTTCTTTGGCATTTCCTTCGAGATCTTGGCTAGTCTTAGCTCGCCAGGCTTAGCTACATTCCTTGGAGAGGCATTTAATTCTTATGCATTATTTGGCGGTGGTCGAACCTCGGGCCAGGAGCTCATGCAGCAGACGAAAGCCAGCTGTAAAGCTGGCATGCTTGGGTGTCTATAGTTGGCTATGCAATAGTATATATTTCATTCTGTTTTTGATCTTCGGGGAACTACAAGCTGCCAATGCACGCGAAAAACTCTTCGGTGGACTCCAGGAGAAAAACCAGGAATGGTTTAAAGGACAGCAAAATGGAACCCGAAACTTCTTATCCTGTCTTCAATCGTCAGTCACAACCTGAAATCCTAGGGGTCTTTATCTAACACTCTATAGTCAAGTCAATGAGTTACAGAAAGCAACTTCTCAGCCCTTAGGGCTCCTTTTGCATTATAGTTTCCGAGCTATCGCGTCGCTAGCTCTGGCGGTTCACACTTCATGGAACCTTTCTCTGGCCATATTAGCAGGGATTCCGGTCTTCTCCACCTTGGCTTCACTTGTCTCGTCCAAGATGAAATCTAACATCGAAGCACAGCAGACGGAACTAGCAAGCGCGTCGAAGGTAGTCAGTAGCGCTACAAATTCGATTGATACGGTGAAGTGCCTCAATGGGCGAGCTTCCGAACTCCGGAGTTTCGCGAGCAGGATTGATAAGGCTGCATTACAGTATTTTAAGCAAGCACGATTGAATGCCATTCAAATAGCACTCATCCGGTTGATGACATACTAAATGTTTGTGGTGGGTTTCTGGTACGACAGTATATTGGCAGGATCCGGACGACTCTCCGCTGGGGATGTCATGAGGACATTCTGGCCTTGCTTGAACGCAGAACAGTCCATCGAAAATATAATGATGCAAGTCACTGTATTAGATAAAGGCGCGGTTGCAGCTGCTGCATTGAAGAACACCCTCAACAAACAAACTGGAAGCTGTCACTCGGAAGAAATGAATGGGATATATCCACGTCGTTGTGAAGGTGATATTGAAGTGACCGATGTAAGTCTTGGTTAAAGTAATAGGTGCAATCAGCAATTCTAACAACATACTACTCTAGCTATCATTTGCATATTCGTCACAACCAGTTAGGCTAAGCTTGAATTCAGCAAGCTTCTTCTTCCCGTCAGGCGAGACAACTTTTGTCAGTAAAAGTGGCTCTGGTAAAAGCACATTGGGCCAGCTACTCTCCCGGGTGTACTCGCCAACCTCCGGCGAAATCCTAATCGACGGCATGCCCATAGAAGGTTTGAGCAAAAACTGGATCCGCAACAATGTCACCCTGGTAGAACAACGAAGCATTCTCTTCAATGAATCGATATTCATGAACATTGCAGTTGGTCGGCGTGAATATGATCAGATTCGAAAGGAAGACGTTCAGGAATCCATCGATCTGGCAATGTTGCAAAGTGTCATCGACCATATGCCAAAAGGTATCGACACTCGTGTTGGATATTGCGGTAATCTCTTGAGCGGGGGTCAGAGACAAAGAGTAGCAATTTCGAGAGCTAGATTGAGTGATACTCCGATTCTGATCTTGGACGAGCCGACAAGCGCTCTAGATGGGTCGAATCGGAACGATGTGATTCGAGCAATCAGGGAATGGCGTAAAGGAAAGACGACGATTATCATTACTCACGACATGTCTCATATTTTGGACAACGATTTTGCTTATATCCTAGATCAAGGCTCGGTTATACAAGCTGGTTACAGATTTGAACTTGAGAGAATCCCAGCAAATGAAAAGTTCTTTCGTACCGACGGAGGAAGCGACCTATGGGATGACTCAGATGCGGAAGACGAATATGTCCACATACGTCCACATTTGCCCTATTTACGACACCCCTACAGCATGCTCTCGGATACTACTTTGGTAAGTTTGAGTGACAAGCCATTTGATAGGAGTGGGCGTGTGTCTTCCAAGCATCTGAGCCTGGGACCCGAGTCACCACTCGAGGAAGGAAACCCCTATGATAATAAGCGATGTTCAATTCTATACACACCACAGTCAGAAGAAAAGAGCTTGCAAGATCCTTTTGGGGTACTGACGAGCGATCTTGACGGGATCGATAAAGAAGAGTCGAGAGTTAGGTCAAATCGACGCTCTGCTAGCGATCGTCCACGATCCTTGATTCACCCTCCACACCAAGTCTATGTTGCTAGCAAAAGATTTAAACGATGCAACAGAAAAAAGGACCGCGTCTCGAAACATCCCGAGACGATGTCTCTCTATCAAATAATGCTCACAATACTACCGAATCTGACTATCAAGCAACGGGTTTTTCTGCTTTTTGGTGCTTATTTACTCTATGTCACACAAGTTGCACTCCAGTGTTCTCTTACTGTCTAGCAAGACTGCAGGGAACTTTCTTCGACCTGGATGCAGGCGCCGTGAAATGGACTCTTATTGTTCTGGGGGTCTTAATATCTGACGGAGTTGTATCATTCTTTATGCACTATCTTCTGAGCATGTGTGGCCAGGCTTGGGTGGATCGTCTCCGAAAAAGAGCGTTCCGCCGAGTTTTAGATCAACCTAGGCAATGGTTTGAGGAAGATGTGAATATCCCATCACAGCTTACTACTTGCCTAGCTCGAGATGGGGAAGAGATACGAGATATATTGGGCCGCTTTGGCGGGTACGCCTTGGTTGCAGCTTCGATCGCTGTTATCGCTACTGTGTGGAGTATGGCGGTTTGCTGGAAACTGACTCTTGTTGCGATTTCCTGCGGTCCTGTGATATATGCAATCGCAAGAGGATTTGATGGAACTACCGGGTTGTGGGATAGGCGGTGCAGTGAGGCTAGGAGCGCGGCATCGGAGGTATTTGTCGAAACATTCTCGGAAATACACACTGTACGAGCATTGACCCTCGAACCATTCTTCCATGGCAAACATATGAAAGCCGTGTCGAAATGTCTCATAACCGGGCTCAGGAGAGCTTTCTATACGGGGTTTCTGTTTGGCCTTTTGGAGTCTACCATTATCTTCGTGAGCGGTAAGTGAGGAAACACAAATAGCACTCTCCTATCGTTGCTAATATTGATATACAGCATCAATTTTCTACTACGGGGGTTTATTGTTATCGATTCCAGAATTCACGGTTGAGGAAATCATGACTGTGTGTTCGAGGTTATTGTTAAGTTTTGGATACGCAAGTGTAGTGCTTTCTTGGAGTTAGTATATGCAGACGCATGGCTTGATAGAGTCCGCTAATCTTTCATTCTCTAGTTCCGCAGATCAGTACATCGCGAGATAGGGGATCTCGGCTCCTGCATCTTGCAAATCTTTCTGAGGGTGCTTCGCATGAGCATCTCGGAACTCAGCGCATCTTAAGCCAGCTCCATTGAAGATCACCGAGTTAAGCTTCCAATATCTATCCCCACCAGACACACTAGTTCTAAAAAATATTTCTTTCACTGTCACTGAGAACTCATGTACAGCGATTGTGGGGCGCTCCGGGTCGGGAAAGTCAACCATAGCATCATTGCTGCTATCTCTGTATGAAGCACCGTCGGAAAATAGTGTGCCGGCTATTTCACTTGGAGCGATTGACATACGAAAACTGCACACACCAACACTTCGATCTCTTGAGGCAATCGTTTCGCAGCAACCTACGATATTCCCGGGCACCATCGAAGGCAACATCCGCTACGGGCTAGAAGGAGAATCCACCTTTTCGCGCCCCAGATAATGTAAAAGATGCGGCAAAAGCAGCCGGGATCAACGATTATATATCATCCCTCCTAGAAGGATATTCAACTGTCATTGGGGATGGTGGAGTTGGGCTATCTGGCGGACAAGCGCAGCGATTGGTCATTGCGCGAGCGCTTGTCCGTCGCCCTCATATTCTGATCTTAGATGAAGCCACTTCGAGCCTTGATCCAGCCAGCGCAGAAATTATTCGAGATACTGTGCGGGAGCTGGTTACATCACAGCGGGGACTGACGATGATTATCATTACCCACGCAAGGGAGATGATGGAGATTGCGGATAACGTCGTTGTCTTGCATCAGGGCTACGTTGTTGAGAGTGGGTCATATAGGACGCTTGCGAAACGGCCTGGTGGGCATCTGAAGACACTAGTAGACAATACAAAAAAGTGATCGTAGGAACATAAGCTATGACGGGGAGAGCTCCGGACAAAACGAGGGCTACCAACGCATCAATGTTTGAAATGTATTTGTGAGGTTGGAACTATAGGGACGATAAGTTAGGAACAACTGATCAATTGAATAAAACGATGACGACCTCAGACAAAAACCTAAAATGTTCCGGTACATAATCTACGTCCAAATCACTGACCATTTGCCCTTTTCCTCCTCCACCATCTCCAGAAACCGCTTTCTAAACTCCTTAAGCAATTTGAAGTCCGATCCCGGTTTTTCAATCCACTCTCGCAGTACCAGCTACTTGTCATCAACAGTTCCTCTAGTTCAAGACAGATAAGCGCCCAGTCGAAAACATACTCTGCCCTGAGAAGATCATTCAAAAACTCTATGTGCGCAAGTATTGGACGCATCGCGTCCTCCAGTATGTGTCGGGTAGCTTCCACCGAAAGGCATTCAGTAGATTACGTATTTTTTTTAACACCCGCCGGGGAAAACGAGTACCGATAAATCATGTCAACTATAGTAACCGCAACATCGAGGGGAACGTTCACGACCGTGGAATGCCATGTCCCCCGTGGACCAGTATCACTATCATGCCGTTGCGTAGCTCGTGCAAGTAAGCCTCGAAGTGCGGGGATCCTCCATGGACTTTCCTGTAACGTGAGACCGTTGCGCTACATAAAATTGCCTTAGCTCGCACAGCGCGGCTTCAGTATCGCTAGGGGGCATCCGAACAAGTATACATAATCGAACAAGCAGCCATTGTCAATAGCACAATGATCCAACAAATATGGACAATATCTCCTATTTGCTTCGCAAAATCTCTTGGCGGTTTGAACAAATGTTAGCCAAAATTCCGCTAGACGAGATCGTGCCCGATCACGCGGCCAATGAGCAGCCAGTAGTGGGCATGGATGGGATATCCGACTCGCTCGCCTGCCTCCCTGTTCCGGTCTGGCTCCAACAGATTTGCCATATGAAAAGAGGCGCTTTCAGATTTCTTTCTCCACATCTTCTCACTAATACGAGCTTTCGGGGGATCGATGAGGGTAGTACAAACCCAAAAACCCCAGTCTGCAGTGGCCGGTTGACATATTCCTGAGGCATGAAGTCCATCGGTCTTGGATCATCCACAACTAACATTTGTGGCTTAGTTCACGCAATCTTTTTAAAGAGGTGGCGTGAGCTGTGGGCACATCTCGCTTGGCTATCACGTGATAAAGGAGGCTTATTAAGCAGTTTTGGGAAGCGCCACCCTAAAAATGATGCCGACCGACCTACAACCACAACCACAGCCCTAGTGTCCTGCACAAGCGTTCATCATTACTACTCTATTGGTCTAGTCCTGAGTGCATGAGTGTGGCCAATGATGACCACTCTTGTCAATATAGCTGCCTGATCTCCATGGCGTACTTCTGACTTAGGCGGCCTATTTCGTCTGATATACACTTGTTTCTGACAAGAAATGTACTTTTAACTACTATTTCTGCAAAATTACGATCAATTGCAGGTTAAATCAATAATACCATGCTTTTTATGGCACAGATAGGATAATAGCAGGCCGGCAGACTCCAGGCGTCTCAATCTAAGCCAATATACCCCGATTCAAATGCCCGAAGTGGGGAGGCAGCAAAAAGTTAATTAGCATGTCTTGGTTTCGATCCAAGGACCTCCGGGTTATGAGCCCGGCGCTCTTCCCCTGAGCTAACATGCTGTTGTTGGTTGAAAGGTTGTATCAGATAATAAGTTATATTCAAAATATCAAAGTTATGGCATTGGAAGCAATTAGGTGTTGGTTTTGGTAGTGGTGTTTTGGAGATATTGTGAGATTACGGAGTACATACTTTAAGGGGTTTCGAGTCACATGTTGTATCACGTGGTTCGATGCTCACTATCACTACTCGGATAGTTTGGAATGTCCTGCTGCTTGATTCATCTATGTATTTATATCTCGGAGGGAGAAAGTCTGTGGGGGGTTACTGGCTAGTTCAGCTAGAAAATATGAAGGTTATGGGCTTTGCGTAGCCAGAATCAAAGTCCCTAACCCCCGATATACCCTTGGATAATGACAGAGCATTCGGAGCACGTCTTGGTTGGGCAGGAACCTCAGGAGCTGTCTGCGTTGGCTTGTGATGCTGTTGGGTGAGCCTTCTACTTTGCCCATTGATTAATTTTTTGATCCTTAAACGGTCTGACCGTTCCGGTCACATGAACATTCGTCAATCGAACAATCTACAGAGTGCTTTATAGGACAAATCATAGATACTAGGGATTTTGATAGAAGTACAGGGTAGGACGGTAGTCGGGATGTATGTATGTACCTAGGGTTCAATGCTGCCACTTCGGGTCTAGCAGCCACCCTCGGGCTCCAAGTCCAGCATGGCCATATCTACTCCGTACCGTTTACTGGATTGGGTTTGGCCTACTTCGTGGGTAACATTGTGAAGCTGCACGTGGTATCTAGATCTAGTATGCCAGATGACGAGGGCCGCGAGAAATTAAGGGGCTTGATGACCTCAACCTCGCTTTACATATATATTTTCAATATCTCAGCTACTATAGCGGATACAATAGCCGGAAAGCCAAGTGCACGGACCTTACGAAGGAAACCATCAGCCCAAAGGTAAAGGCCATCCAAGCTCCTACATGATGTACAACACAAGCCAATAAGAGCCATGAAACAAGCATTGATGCAATACTCTATGAGGTACTATCATTTTTATATATGATTTTGTTGTCAAGAAGTCAACAGAGAGGGGTTTGATATACTTTGGACTCTAGAAATTAATTTCTAAAAATATTGTTACAGTATCATACCGGCGACCAAGAAATCTTACCAGGTCCACTTCTGGCCTCCTCCCAGCCTACCATAATATCCCTTCAGATAATCAAGACCGGTAGACTCCACTCCTTACCTACAGAGTACTTACTTCCCCGTCTTCTCTCTTGCCATGGATTTTCGTTCAAAATTACTTTCTTTGTGCTGAATGATTTCATTCTTTTCACTTCGTATATATACATACGCCAAACTTGTGTGGCGGGAATTGATTGAATCTAGTGCTACCTTGTGCCTATCATATATCATCGCCGAGCCTGGCTCAGCTTGCCCAGCCATCCGCCTATTCCGCAGGTGTCACTTTGCCTAAACCAAACGAGAGAACATTCTCTCTCTCTCATATCTCCGACTATGAACTAGGTCCAACATCGAATTAAGCCCACATTCTGCATGTTTGACTGCTAAGGGTCTACTGGAAATTTTCATTGCCCCTCCCTGCCCGGGATTGCCGAGCATGTATATCCCCTCTCAACATGGACGGCTTGTCGCCCGTAACAATGAAACGGTTGGCGCCGACAGCAAGAAGGAAGGTCGGAATGATACCGCGCACAGGAATAATATCTTTATTATTGTAAGTGTATCTCCCCGAGGACTTGGTGATCTGACTCGTCGGTCTTCATTGTCCCCCTCAACGAGCTGACAGGTCATGTTGACAGTGTGCTGCATCCATCGTCTTCGCGTTAGCCTTAATTTTGATGACATACTTCGCCCTGCGCACGCTTCGTCGCATGAACTGCCGGCCAAAATACATCCCAGGAAAGTTTTTGAAAGACAAATGGAATAGATGGCCCGTTGGGGCATCATACGGTCAAGTGCCGAATGATGGTTCATCATCGAATCGAGATGGAAACGACACAAACAGCAGACCTACCGAAGGTGGATCGGAAATGAATACCAATAGTGCAGTTCGTCGCGAAACTTCAGTACGCTCTGTTATCACCCTCCCCGCCTATTCGTCGAGCCCGAAGCCTACAGAACAGGTCATTGCCCGAGAAGGAGAGCGCGGTGGCATGGATGTCGTTGTTGAGTTTCCAGAAACTGCGGAGGAAGAGGAGACACGTAGGGAGGATCTGATGGAGGCTTTATACCAAATGCGTCAGCAGCGGAGACAAGAAATAGCGGAACGTGAGACCCGTCGAGAGGAGCGCCGTGAAGCCCGTGCTCGCGGAGATTATATTCGTCTCGAACAGCTCCGGATGGAGAGCCGCGCCCGAACCCAAAGTCGCTCATCAGCCAACGGCAGCAACACCAACCTGTCCGCTGTGACCAATCTGACGGAACAACAAAATCGAGGTCGGGACCGGCGGATCTCTAGCGTCAGCTACGCGGCATTGGGTTATGTGCGACATGATGGATCGCGTATGCGCACTGCCTCGCCTGATGCGGATTCCCGCCCTCTACTTCCCAACGCCGCTACTATAAACACAGATACGCCAGATCGTTCACCCACTTCAAGTCTGACAAATGTCCACTCCCGGGGTGAATCGTATTCCTCTGCCCATTCCACAGCAACCGGTGGATCCGAACATGACGCCTTGACCCCAGTCCAATCGCACGCTGCTTCTACCCACTCGGTAATCCCGAGTGCCGGTGAAGGCGATGTTGGAAATCTCAATATCCCCCCTCCGGAATACGACCACTTGGATTGGGGAGATGTACCCCCGTATGAGAGTCCAATTGCAGAGCGAGGCTGCCATCCGCTACTTCTGCGTGACCTCACTCTGCCTACAATCCAAATCGACCTCGCCAGTCCTGTGAACAACACGCCTACTACACCAACCGATCCCCGGCGAGAAGATCATAGTTCTCCAGAGAATCATGACACTCATCGCAACTCTTAGACCTTACTTCATCCGCTTACATCTCTACTCAGTTGATGTCGCGATTACGACCTCACGACATTTAGATTCCCCACTTGTGCGGCTACTTCACCGTTACTAATAGCATACTCTCGCACTGTTTTTTTTCCCTTCTGCTTTCCTTTCATCTCAGGGCGGTTTGCAATTACTTTAGCTAGCATGGCGTTCGAGAAGGCATTTTTCTCTCTACGGGTTTCATCCAAGCCTCTGTATGTATATAAAGAGGAGCAGCGATTTTCATGGATTTATCTGAACATATCATCAAGTATGATTAAGTTAGCAAGTTTGTTTTCCCCAATGGTATTCTATAAAAGAGAATTAGGTTAGTGACGTGTTGAAGCCACGGCACCAAAGGCGGTCGCACCAGCGAACTCCACTATGAGACAGTAAACAAACCACTAACAAACAACTCAACCCAGCCTCCTCAATTTTGACTCGCCAGACCCATCGCTACGATTTACACATCAAGTAATTCAGCTACGCCATTGAGTTGATTGCTAAGAGCTTGCGTTCATTATCATATACAACACACCCTGTTGATATCTCTTTTAACCTTTCTAGTGTTGATTATTGCTCTCCATCCACGCCTTGGAAGTCGCGGTGGCCGACGCGCCATCTTAGCTTTCCCTGTCGTTATCCAACAAACGTTTCGAGTACTTTTGTTTGATGTCGCGCACGTAATCATAGCTATTACGCGCTACCTTTCTGATTTGATACTATACCCCAACATATCGCGTTGCCCTGGTAGTCGACATGTCGCGCGAGCACACTGCGAACAGCTTCGCGTCATTCGGCTCGGACTTTGACTTAGAGCACGAGGCACTTGCGTCCACTAAAGAAGTTGGCAACAGCCCCAGACTGCCTGATATGAAAGGTAGCCTTGGAAAGTCCCGCCGCGAATCCGATCATGATGAAGAGCCTGACTACGCTATCAACTCCTCCATGCTAGAACGCTACTTCCCCGAGTTCTCGCAAGCAGGTACTTCGGACGAGGAAGACGAAATTGGCGAGGATGATGAGTTCTCTGTGGAAGTTGGAAGAGGTCCCTCAAAACCCGCACGTCGGCTGGATGATTCGCGGAATTCATATATAAGCATCGAAAACAGTGTCCGTTCTTCGTCACCCGCCGTGAGACTCGACTATCCTACCTCGTATACCCCCCAGAAGTCCGCTATGCGCAACACGTCACGTCGAGCAGTTAGTGAGAACCTCCGGAAGGATGCTCAACTGAGGCGGGCAAGTCTTGCTCAAAAAGAAAACGTGGACCCACAGGCTTCCAAATCTAAGTCCAACTCCCAACGACGGACGCTATCCGAGATGCATGCAAAGGTGCGCGACTCCTATGACGGCTCTTTTGTAGGCGACGAACGGCCCCCAGCAGCTGCTAGCAATGCGCGCCCGACGCGCTTCGGAAGCCACCAGATTGCCGATGCCATAGATAAAGCGTCACAGGAGGCATATACTAGAGAAACGAGAAGGGGAAAGCAACCTTCTAACTCGCGGCTGGCATCCATGAACATGGCGGGTGATACTGCTACCCAGCAGTCTTTTCTTCTGCCCGATCTTCCCAACCTTTCAGAATTGGTTTCAGGTGTATATGAGGACGGTACACCTGTTTTCACGCGTCAAAACAATAGAACACGTACAACACGCTTCGTATCCCCGCCTCATGATGCCACCGAGGTGTCTTTGACCCGTGATCATGTCCCCCTCGACGCTGTCCCGATCCCAGAAGATGAGAAGGCTCTGTTCGTGTCCCTGAGGCTCCTCCAGGATAAGGTCTCCGAGCTCGAGAGAGCTAAGTCGGAAGCTGAAAGGAAGATTGAAGAGGTCAAGCATGAGAATGCATCTCTCAAAGCAGGCAAACCTCGCTCCAAAGATAAACATAGCCGGTCAAAATACGACACTGACGAGGATGATCACCGAAAGGATCGTCTTGCCAATGAGAACCGAAGTAAGTCTTTTCGCTGTAATCTAGATTTATCTTGATGCTAACACACTGCATTAGAGCTTGAGGCCACTGGTTTGGCTCTGCAGAACAAATTGGACGTTGTAGAGCGCAAGGTAGAAATTCAAGAGGCAGCACTGAAAAGATTGAATCGGGAACGAGATATGGCGGTCTCTCAACTAGGAGTTGCTTATCTCGAATCCCAGGATCTTAAGAATGAGATTGAGGACCTTCGACAGGAGAATTCGGAGCTGAAATCCCAGTTGGCGAAACTTGCCCCCTACACTTCGCGGCGTCGTGAAGAAACTCTGCAGTCAGAGCAGACGTCTGCATCCGAGGCAAGCACAGATAGCCAAGGAAACACCCAACGAAGCAGGAATGTGAGTCGGGGGACGAAGGAGCTCACTAGTAAGAGTACACGATCCAAGGCTGGACGCCGGGATGATTCCAAGGCGAAGATCTTCACCCAAGTTGACAACGAAATCTCACGGCTTGAGAAGGAGCGAGCCGACGAGGCTCTTTTTTCAATTGACATGCCTCGATCAAAAGAACACTCTTCGTCGAGTGCAAGTAGGTCAGGACAGCGCACTCAGGCAAAGAAGTCAAACACGGGCAAGCAGCGTGTCAAGCGCGTGGTAGTGGAAGAAATAGATGTTACTGAACCCATTGAATCGATTGTTGATGCAACCGGGAATACTAAGAAATCGTCTGGAACCGAGCAGGACTTGACACTGTTGAGCTTTATCGATGTGAGTCATCTGGTTTACTTGCATTTGATTGAGCAAAACTTACCATTAGTCCAGGAACGTGAAATCGCTCAGCTGCGAAAGACTCTAGAGGAAGAGCGACTGGCGCGCAAACGGCGGCAATCAAATGCCTCAAAGGACTACACTTCGAATGAGACTGAAAACACCACCCGCCGAAGCGTGTCTAAGTCGGTAGCTCCTCGGAAGTCCTCCTTGAAGGAACCTAAGGAAATCCCAGCTAGACCTGCTTCAGCGATGGGCGACGTGACGGGGGCCTCCAAGGCTAGTGTAGGCGAAGGGGATAGTAACCTGTCAGTCCCTATTGAACGTCCTAGGCGCCACTCGGACAATTCCACTACTCCTCGCCGGAAGAGACACATTTCCGAAGACATGACATCCGCATTCATTCTGCCTGACATTACGCTCCATCATGCTGACCTCGTGGCTGAAAACCCAACACTTCTCTCTGGCTCTGCGCAGCGCGCACTAGATACCGCTACCCAACACAACGGAAAGAACTGCACGGTGTGCAAGCGCTCTATTCCTGGTGACTCTTGCGAACATACCCGAGATCCTGTGAAGATCCATAAGCCGATTCCGGTGTCAGAGCGTATGCCAGAACCCTCCGTTTACAATGAAGAACCTACTATGCGACCTGCACAACCGCCAGCAGTTGCTCTTGCCACGGTGCTCAAGGCCTTGGAGGATGAGCTTTCGCATCTGAAGATGCAACTTGTAACCTACCAGGGAGCGTATAACAAACTGGACGCGTCATTAAGTAAACGTCAGAGAAAGTCGCTCTCAGCGAAGATTGAGAAGCTGCTGAAAGATATTGACATGAAGGCCGACCAGATCTATGCTCTTTACGATGTTCTCGAGGGACAGAAGAGCAATGGCCAGGAGATGACCGAGCAAGAAATGGAGGTAACTCTCCAATCGATCGGCATTGACGTCGGAGCGTCAAGAGCCGCTGATGTGACTGCTACAACTGATAAATCGCCTCAGAAGATTACCGAAACAGACTATGATATTGATGACGATGAGGAGCTCCCGTGGGAAGGAATTGAAAGCACTATGGATGTTACTGGTGGCAGCAATCGCCAATAACTGCTGAGATAATTGACTGAATGTTTGTGTTTATGTCCGGCAGCCGATTTTTCCCTTTTTCCCTTTTTTTTTTTTTTTTTTTTCAAACCCTCCACTTTCTTTGCTTTTTCCTTTTGCCCTTTTTCCTGCATCATATCCTCCGTTAGCTTTCTCCTGATTTTATTCACTCCCCTTGCACTAGAGAGACGTGACATCATGTCTGGTTTCAGACTGACTTCGAGTGTATGTCCCAGATACTGAAAATCATGTTTCGCGCTTTATTCAAGGGGGTTTGATCCTAGAGCAGTATACTCGCTCATTAATTGAGCGTTAGCTGTCCTCAGGTGTTCTTCGGCAAAGGTCATTGTTGCTTGAGATCAGTCTTTGCGTTGATTGACCTACATGGTTTCCGTCGGGGCTTCGAGCTCGTAACCAACCCTTGTCCTTCTCTTATTTCAGGTTTTCTCTGTTCTCCGGTGAAGGCGTTTCGAGTCTGGCTGCATTGGTGTAAGTTAGACATTGTTTATTTTCTGTATTATCATGTGTATGGGACTGGGGATTTGGTTAGGTGTTAGCAAGTAATACCACTGTCATCTTGATTATCATGGTATAGAATGCGCCGGTTTCACAAGGCCTGGTTTTAAATTGGTCGAAAATGTGTTGTTTCGAGCGTACCCATTATGATGGAAGTAAGAAAAAGGAAAATAAGCAGATTAATTGGTCTCCCCTCAGGGGATACGTTTGTCCTATTTGTTGCCTTGAATCTCGAGAAGTCAGGCTAACTAGGAAAAGCGTCTGCGAGAAAGCCTGCGCTTGCCCTTGTGGTGATCCTTGCGGTCCTTGTTCTAGCAGAATCCTTCAATAAGGTATTTACTATTGGGGTCTTGTTCACAGAACAGTGATCGATCTGCTTACTCGTGATCTGCAGATTGGGCAGCAAGTAGTATTCAAAAAAAGAAAACATGAAGCTAACAGACACACAGTGTGGAAGCCCTTGGACAGACCGAACACGCTATCAGCCTTTTGCTGCTTTAACCTCCAACAAACCTCTCAATTGAAGTAGTTTAGCCTAGATTAAGCTGTCTAGAGTCTGCCTGCTTGATACTTATTGTCCTATCTACGCTAAAGGAGGCATGGCTGTATAGCTTCTGTCTTGCTACTGGTGATGCCTTTGCGATAATAGTAGCTACATACGCACTACTTATAAACCTTATAAACGACAAGTCTATAGATATCTAGGTGACCCCAAAGAAATCGAGTACGCTATGCAGGGTACTATTAGGTTTAAGGTGGAGTGTTGACGGTGATATATGCAAGGTTTACAATGGTGGTGCTCACCCCTTGTGCTTGGTTTGTGCGATAAAGTACCCTTAGAACTATCTAGATGCAAGGCTCAAATCAGTCATCAAATGTGAGTATAGATGAATATGTAGCATAGCCTTAACCCACCCACACATATGGCATGAAAGATATCGAAATGGGTATCTAGTAATGCAAGCATCAGCGCGGAAGACAGAAAGAAAGAAATACATAAAAGGGGTACAAGAACCTTTACAGAGATTGTCTTCTCCCACGTTCAGGTTCTGCGGAAGTCCGGAGAGCTAAAGCCCTACAAATGTGCAGAACGCGACCACACCCACTCGTCGTCGAAAGCTCGACGGATGGGTGAGGCGACCCTGGGCGAGAGAACGCTTCATGCGCGCCTCTGGGATAGCCATGCGCGCAATTTAGTCGAAAGCTCAAGTTAAGTAGTGCAGGGATTCAGGGATGAGCCCGGCTCATATGCATGACTTTCGCTCACAAAGTTTGTGAGTTGGTCCTATCCAGGTGAAGCCAGCAAGACGTTCGCAATGAAGAGAAGGGTACAACTGCATACAATATTGGCTGGCAAAGTCATGACTGAGCATCTCCTCGACAAGAATCGGCATGCAAGGACGCCATATAGATGATTCGGTACGGGGAGAAGCGTGCGTTATCACATCCTCTTTACTTACAGGAGATACTACTACCATGCTTTGCTTTTTTATTGTCCTGGAAGCTCGCAATAGCTTACCATAATACCGAACAGGTCTAGTCCAATTGTGTAATTCTGTACTATACCGCAAGATCCGGGTCCACTGAAATCACCACGGTACCTAAGGAGGGCATGTTGGGCATTCATCGTACTCTATACAGTACTGTCGTGGTCATGCTACTCCATGAAATGGTACATGATAGAAAAACGACTCATGAGGTTTCCCCTCTCCTGTCCTCTCCTCATCTTCTCATATCTTGACCAACATGCCTACCTTAGAGTGGTTTACTCTGTTAGAATTGTCAGGTTTATCTCAGGTTTCTCTTAAGTTTCTCTTGAGTTTCTCACGAGTTTCAGATACTTGGATTTACTCAATTCTGTGTGATATTCTTCGCAAACAATAAATGGAGACCGACAACCTTGTCCTCTTTATTGAACGGTCTACGGATGATCCTAATGAGAATTATACTCGTACGAGATACGTGCAGACTTATGGACCTCTTTCCGAGACCTTTCCCACTTTCGCCCATCAGTCGGACTGGCATTTTCCTCGCAATAGTCCTGTTACGATGACCATCACTGAATTTCTCGCCCGTTGCGAGGAAGTCAGTGGCCGAGCAATTTTAGTGTTAAACGGATGAGATGCCCTGTCTACGAATCCGATGGTGCTAGATTCCCTTTTCAGGCCATTCATGGACGACGCTCGCATCAACATAAGGGTATTCGCTAGTGAACCGAGAAGATTCTATGATGTCTCGGAGATTGATGCGTTGACGGGACTTTGTAGGGACTTCGAGGAGGAGGTAGAGGATATTTTGGAGAACTAGAGATCAATCTCCCTGCAAGTTATAGATCAAATGCTAGCGTTGGTATCGGGTTGGTTCGAGTCTAAACCCCGACTCGGTCGGATTGAACCTGTTGAGCCGTGGTAGCTAAAGTAGCCTACTTAGTATCCTAGTGTACATGGTTTCTTGAAGGCTGAACTTGCCGGTATACTACTTAGTTCAATCGGTCTAGATAGATGGGCGGTGTGCAAGAAACAGTCTAATCGGTGTCGGGTCCACCAATGGTAGGGATTAATTTGCCAAATCAGGCACTAATAAAAGGTACCGTTACTCTGGACGGTAGTTGATCAGTTTGTTGCAAATTTGTGGATTTCTCAGCCAATCAGAGCATGTTAGCTTGGTACAGTCAGTATACCAAAACGGGTATGGCGTGCTTTCGGCATTTATTTCATCTCGATCCGACTAAACCAAACTTTTCTTCATATACAACACCGCCACCTGACTCTGCACCATATTCTCATATTTGTTTAAGCTTCATATTTAATGTTATTGGGTAATACTCTCTTTATTCATTTTGATGGGGTCGAGTCGACTGCGTGAGATTCAACCGCGCCCTATCGACGATGTAGATACCAGCATCGCTGCCGAGGATACCGACTCTCAACTCCGCAAGGCCCCGTCAATTCCAGAGAATAATGATTTTCCGACTTCTGCACATTTCGACCACAATGAACCCGATGAATCTGATGATGACGAGAGTGTGAATACTGTTATATACGGTGGTAATTCTACTGAGTACCGTTCAGTCGTCTCCGCGTCGGGAAGTCGCCGACATTCATCTTCTCGGGACATTTCCGAAGACACAGAAGGGGATGAAAACAGCGACAATGATACGGCGCAATCCTCTAGTTATGAGAAGCCAGTAACTTGGCGCTCACTTCCTAAAAAGGGACAACTTGCCATTCTGACCTTTGCTCGCTTGTCGGAGCCCCTCGCCCAGACATCTCTGCAAGCATATATGTTCTACCAGCTTCGGTCTTTTGATCCCTCCTTACCAGACTCGACTATCTCCTCCCAAGCGGGTATTCTACAAGGTAGCTTTACTGCTGCACAATTTGTGACTGCCGTTTGGTGGGGTCGGTTGGCCGATGCTGAATGGATGGGCAGGAAAAGAGTTCTCATGATCGGCCTATTGGGAACATGCATCTCTTGTCTCGGGTTTGGGTTTTCGAGGTCATTTGCGGCCGCGGTGGTGTTTCGGACCCTAGGTGGTATCTTGAATAGTAACGTGGGAGTGATGAGGACCATGATTGCTGAGATTATTCAAGAGAAAAAGTGAGTATACGCAGGGACGGGGTAACAGACGGGTTTATCCCTATTACAACGCAATTAACTAACAATCAATCACAGGTACCAGTCTCGGGCATTTCTTCTGTTGCCGATGTGCTTTAATATCGGTGTTATTATTGGTCCTGTATTGGGAGGCTTGCTGGCCGACCCAGCAAAAAACTACCCGCAGCTGTTCGGCCCTGGATCATCGTTAGGAGGCAAGGATGGTGTGAGGTGGATGCAGCATTGGCCATTTGCACTTCCCAATCTTCTCAGTGCATTTTTTATTTTCGCTTCGTTATTCGCTGTTCTTCTTGGACTTGATGAGGTATGTGCCGCTGAATTGACGTGCTCGGAATTTAGGTTGCTGATAGCCGGACTAGACGCATGAAATTACGCGACACAAAAGTGATTGGGGCCGAAAGTTGGGAAAGAGTCTTGTCAAATCCCTGTCTCGACGTCGGATTTCTCGGTATTACCGTCCTCTTATTAGTCATGAGGATGACGAATCTCTATACATTGATGGAAGCATAGCTAGCAGATATATGCCCTCTAGCCCGACTCGCTCACGCATTCGACCACTAAGTAAACGTCCAAGCTTCCGTCAGATCTGGACGCCTAATGTCCTGCTCACCTTGCTTGCACATTTCCTATTAGCATTCCACACTAGCGCATTCAACGCCATGACTTTTGTTTTTTTGCCAGCCCCGAGGGCCCCTGAGGGTAGCCGAGATGGCTTCTTCCAGTTCGGTGGGGGGTTGGGTTTATCTTCTTCTCGGGTTGGCCTTGCCACGGCTATCATTGGGATTATTGGCCTTCCATTGCAGATTTTTATCTATCCCCAAGTTCAGTCCCGTTTGGGGACCTTGACCTGCTTCCGCACGTTCCTGCCATTCTCACCTCTAGCATATACCCTCATGCCATTCATCGTACTGATTCCGCGATTTCCGTGGTTGGTTTGGCCTGCGTTTACGGTTGTCGTAGGATTCCAGGTTGTGTCTCGAACCTTCTCCCTCCCCGCCGCGATTATTCTGGTGAACAATAGCGTTACAGACCCTCGTGTACTAGGGACCATCCATGGTGTGGCTCAGAGCATCTCTAGTGGCGCACGCACCCTTGGACCCTTTATTGGGGGCTGGGGATTGGGATTGGGGTTTAAAAACAACCTAGTTGGCGGCATATGGTGGGCCCTGGCAGTGGAAGCCCTTGTGGGATGGGTTTTACTCTGGAGGATATACGAGGACGCAGGAATTGAGAGGTGCAAAGATCAGCCGGAAGAGGAAGCTTCGCGATGAAGGTCTGATTTCTTTATGCGTAGCCGCATATATCGCCGAATGTGAACAGCTTCGTCTGTCACGATTTTATGAGGTTTACGAGACACGTATACGATAGAGATATTAGATACCATTCTGTTCATTTTGCTTTGAACATACATCGCTTTTCCAAAATCATAAACCATTATCCCTGGAAGCAGTCAGTGTGACTGATTAGTTGCTCTCATGCTCGACAGCAGTTAGTCACCGGCGATTCATTGTAGTATTGATTACCTTGCAATTCAGGACCAGCTCACAATAGCAGATCAAGCTCCAATTACCGGAGTAATGAAAGCCCTGATGGCCTGCTTAGCATCGCCATTGTTGGATTTCAAGAGCTCCGTCGCCTTGTTCTTATTCAAGTCCAGTTGCTCAACCTGGAGCCACAGTCTCATGGTCAGATTGATCAGGAGCGTGCGACATTCATCGGACATACCAGGAGATTAACATCGTCAGAGGTGACTTTAACAGCTTTCTTCTTCACTACTTCTGCTTTCTTCCCCTCGGCCGTTTTCTTCCCCGTGTCCTGTCCCGCATCGATCTCTAACCGACTCATCGCCTTCCCCAGAGCATCCTGATCAACGGATGAAGGCGGCTTGGTGCTCGAGTCCGCGCCGATCCCATTCGTGTTCAGGGAGGAAAGGGCGGCGGCGGCCTTGCGGTCTTCAGCATTTGCGGGGCGGTGCTGCTCGACGGCATCTGGGTCAGGATGGGCCGAGGGGATGGAGTCAGACATGGTAAGCAGAATAGGTTATTTTAGGGGATTCGTCAAATGGGGACGATAGTTTAGTAGTAATAAAGCTTATGTTAAGGCTAGAGTATAGAGAGTATAGATAATGTTTGACTTCGATGTTTGATTCCAGCTGAATGACGACGATCCTTAACGGTTAATCTCCCTTGCCCAATCCGGACTAGTGCCATGTTGTGACTCAGGCCGTCAATAACCGCATTTTTCTCAATCCTGTTCATTCCAGACAAGGTAACAATTTCAATCTGGCCTGGTTGAACAGCTCATCGGGTCATCTTGCAACAGTGTCATCAGACAATCCGTTGGAAAGTTCCAGGAGAAATCCGTCCGATCTAACTTGTCGTAACTTGTCGTAGCAGTACGGTAGCGGTCGATCGCTTAGACTCCACCATGGACCCTTGGACCCCAAGCTGTGCGTCTTCCCCGGCTATGTCTTTTCCCTCCGTATAAATACGTATAGCTGCCATGGAAGCTGACAATGTGAACCCCTCCAGCTTGGGCTTCGAAACCCATCAAGCAGGATGTCATTTACAATGATGCCGACGGTGTTCAAGCAGCTCTTAACAAGTTACAGAAGCTGCCTCCGCTGGTCACCACACAAGAGGTATTGACTGCCCCCTGGCTTCTATTGCTGCTATAATAGATATGGCTGGAACTTAATTAACACAGCCAAACAGATCACCAACTTAAAGAAGAACTTAAAGAATGTCGCATTGGGCAAGGCTTTTGTGCTCCAAGGAGGTATGACTTCCAGCAGGATATTTGTATTGATTGGATTCTGACTACCTACTTCCCCCCTTGATAGGAGATTGCGCGGAGCTGTTTGACTACTGTAATCAAGATATGATCGAGGCTAAAGTCAAGTTGCTCTTGCAGATGAGCTTAGTCTTGATTTGGGGTGCGTAAATTCTATGGCTTGGTTGTATACCATAACTAACAGTTACAGGTGCCAACAAACCAGTTGTCCGTATTGCGCGGATAGCAGGACAATTCGCTAAGTGAGTGTTGAATAAGTCTAGCAACTCAGAAATTGCCTGAGAATGACGTAAAACTGATTACCCATTATCAGGCCACGGTCGAGCCCTATGGAGGTTGTCAAAGGCGTTGAGATGCCCTCTTTCCGTGGGGACAACATCAATGGCTTCGACGCCACGCCTGAATCCCGCAATCCGGACCCGTCGCGGCTTGTCTCCGCATACTTCCATTCCGCAGCGACACTCAACTACCTGCGCGCGTCGCTATCCTCTGGTCTGGCTGATTTACACTCCCCACTGGACTGGGGACTCGGCCATGTCATCACACCATCCATCAAGGAGAAATACGAGCGTATCGTCAGCAGAGTCAAAGATGCTCTGCGGTTCATGCAAACTGTTGGAATTGACACCGACCGTGGCGTTGAGACAGTCGAGATATACACTAGTCACGAAGGTCTCCTTCTTGAATACGAGCAGAGTCTAACCCGCCTGCTCAAGAACCCAGCCAGCGAATCTATTCATCCTGCACAAGCCTTAGGGGTGGTCACAGCGCCTGCACCCCTGTTAAACCACTTTGCTACGTCCGCTCACTTCCTCTGGATCGGTGACCGCACCCGCCAACTCGACGGCGCCCATATCGAGTTCTTCCGCGGCATCGCCAACCCCATTGGTATTAAGATCGGTCCCAGCATGACCCCTGACGAACTTGTGCGCATTCTCGACGTCGTCAATCCCACTCGTGAGATCGGCAAAGTTACCCTTATTTCCCGTTACGGCGCGCAGAAGATTGCCCAGTACCTTCCCGGCCACATTGCTGCCGTTCAGGCTTCTGGTCACCTGCCCGTCTGGCAGTGTGACCCCATGCACGGCAACACGCAATCTACGCCATCTGGTGTCAAGACTCGCCATTTCACTGAGATTCTTTCTGAACTGCGTCAGGCTTTGGAAATCCACCGTGCGGCCGGCTCGTTCCTTGGTGGCATGCACCTCGAACTAACGGGAGAGGCCGTCACCGAGTGCGTCGGTGGTGCAGGTGGTTTGACCGAGGATAATCTAAATGAGCGGTATACGACATTCTGTGATCCCCGGTTGAATGAGAAGCAGGCATTGGAGTTGGCGTTCTTGGTGGCCGGATTCTACCGCGAGATGGACGAGGAGACGAACTCGATCTAATGTCTGCATAAAATTTTCCATCATGCCTACGGTCTCTATACGTCACTTACACTTTATAACAAAAGCAACAAAAGGTCGCAATAAGGTGACCATCGAACTACTGGAGAGCCGAACTACAGGGTCATCTGTCTATTCCAGCCGCAAATACACATTAAACAATGTCATTGCAGTTAACCATAATCATACTTTAACAACAACCAATTTCAAGTCACTCAAACCATTCCCTAGATTTCTCAAGAAACCTACGGAGATCCCGATCCATCTCTAGATGGATACACTCTCTCCCAACAGTATTCAAAAAAAGCTAACAAACCTGCGTTCAAATGTTCGTAGTCTTCAACATCTCGACTGTTGATTGTTCAACTTTCTTCGTCCTCTTCTCATTCACCTTTTTGTCCTCCTGTTTCCCTTTGCTCTTCGCCTCATGCCCCTTTCCACTTTTCTCGGAGCCCATCTCCAAATCTTCTCCTTGGTGGTCATCCCGGATCTCTGCATCCTTATCCGTATCTAAATCAAACCCCATACCCTCTCCCTCAACACAGCCTTCTTCTTCAGAATCACCTCCCTTCTCATCACGAACATCATCCACATCACCGTCCTCCCCTTCACCACCCTCCCCAGTAACAGGACAAGAAACAAGAAGCTCCCACCCCAACTTCTTCCAAACAACACTAATCCCCCCAAACCGAACAGCACGCAGCAGAAGATCAAAGAAGAAAAATTAACCACAACCCGCATTTGACCAACTCTGAACCCAAGAACCAGCATAAACCGCTTCAACTTCTTCCCAGCCACATCCCCATACTTCTCAAACCCCAAACGCACGTTTCACGTCTAACTCAGCAACTCGTCTCACTCTTCAGAAAAGACATATACCGTTCAAACGGGTAAAAGAGGCAGAAGAGGGCTAGAGATGAGACGCGGTGAGATAGCATGGAGCCTCGCAGGGGGCTGTCTAGTAGGATTTTCGGCTCGGGGAAAAGAATGGAAAGGCCTTCACGGTGGGACTCGATGAGGGGTTATGTTGTTAGGGCTTCGCTGAACGTACGCTGGAACTGTTCGGGGGTGAGCTGGGGATACTGTGGCTGGGACATTGTGGCGTTGGTCTTTTAATGTTAGTGGGGGTTGGTTGTTTTTTTGGGGTTGTGGTGGGGTGTCTTACCATATGACTCGATTTGACAGGTGTGGATGAAGAGATCCGAGGAGGATGAGGAAGAGGAGGAAGGGAAAAGGAAGGCGAAGAGGATTATACTATCTATATAAAAGATTGGGTTCGAGGAAGGTGAATAGTTCTTCGAGAGGTTGCTTTGTCTCCGTGTAGATGGCGATTGGTTAAAGACGACGTCATTCAGGACTTTACTGCGTTTGTCGTGGTAGTGGGTGGATTGCTGGGGTTGATATACGGTACCGTTGCGATGTTGCGTTGCGTTCAGGGTTCCGGCTGTTGGGATTGATCACCGTTTTCATATTTTGGATGTCTTTGCCCTTTTCTCGCACGTACATGTTTGTTTTCATGAACAGGATGGAATGAACTGGGGTACAGGATGTGACTCATTATGATAGGCACTGCTCATCACTGTTGGTAATGATTGAAGCAAGCTGCAGAGAAAAGGGCTGAACAATGCAATATATCTCCAATTGGCATCTCATTATACTACAAAATGCAACTGCTAAGGGGTATGGTACGGAAAACATGGCAAACAACCCAGTATAGACCCAACCAGGTACAAACGCAGAGATAAATATACCAAATAAACCAAAGCAGAAAGACTAATCTGCCAGTCGGCTCCCAATCTTGGGTTTGAACGCGAGACTCTTCCTTCTGGCTGCCTCTAACTTCGCCCGCAGTTTCTGCGACTGCTCCCCGCTCGGGTCTGATGTAGAAAAAAGGCCCTGTCGGAGTTGCTTTGGAGGACAGGTCTGTTGCACAAGTCTGGATCGTTGGAGAAAGCCAGGAGTTGCGGGCGACATGCCAATGGCGTCCATGTCAATGATGTAACCAGGAGTTTTGGGGGTTTGGAAGTATTTCTGGTCTGCTCCGTACTTGTTACTACTCCTCTTGGGAGTTGAAGGCGCATCGCGAGGAGTGTATGTCGTAGTTCGTGTGAAACCATCCGCAGCACCTACAGCAGACCGTCTGCTGCCTGTAGAAGTCGTATCAGCTTTTACAAGAGTTCCGTTCACATTGCTGAGAGCTCGAGGCTCCATGCTCTTTCTGCGTTTAGCTCCGCCACGAGGGATGATTGAGCTATCGACAGTATAGTCTACCTCGTCAAGCCACTTGTTTTCCCTTTCGCAACTAAATATTTGTTAGCACAGATGCCATCCTCAACTCGTTAAAATGGATGTACATACTCCAAAACCCAGCCGACACCGACGCACTTGACCACACCCGCCGCTTGCCTAACCTTCTCCAGAGTCCGCACTCCACCATCCTTATAGACGACATGGGTTATACCAACTTTACCCTCCCTCGAGTCTATCTGTTCATCGGGAGACACGCTCGCGCGAGGATTCCATGACCAATTCTTAACACATCTGGCGCCCATCTGTTGCAGGAGTTCCACAAAGATTCCGCTAGCATCTTCTCCTTCAGTCGTATGCACATCCACGTACACCACAGCGCCTTGCAAAGCTCCTGTAGGTGCTGCCTGGTAGATACTGCTACGCCTGCGAGGTGCCCTGACCGGGCTAGGAGAGCGAGAAGGGGCCATGCTGTGCTCGTCCTCACGTGTTGTATCCCGAGCCCTGGAGATGCTTCTAGATCTGCTAGGCTGTAGTTGAGGCATTGTACTATACGATAACCTTGGCGCCTTGCGAGGTCGGGAATCTGACAGTTCCTCTTGTGGAGCGAGAATGAATTTACGACTTCTGGGAGAGGAGCGAGTAGGCGAAGGTATGGAAAGGGAGCGCCCCCTTTTGCGGGATATCTTCAGAGGTGATTCCTCGCCTTCGGGTTTGAGTGGTACCTTGGACACGGTGTGGAACGTCTGCAAGGGGTTATTCTTTCTCCTTACGGGCGTAACAGGCGCGGGAAGCTGAACGTCGAAATTCTCTTTTTCATCATCCGAGAACGTTTCTTGAATGGTGACAGCTGGACGCTCTGGACTCTCGTATTTGTCAAAGACTTGTGTGGCCTCGTTAGTTTCAGCTTGTTCATTTTCCTCAGGGCTGAGATCGCTGAAAATCTCGAACATAGGAAGGCCAGGGGATTTTTCCAGTTCCTCAATACCAGTCCGAGCAACTTCTGGCTCTTCCTGGTCATTAATATCCTCAATGTTCTCAACATCATTGTGCGACTCAGGTTCATTAGTCGTTGGGGATTGTGGCTGGGCTGAAATATCGGGGTAAGATACATCAGGAACGCTACTGATATTGCTTGGTCCGCTGAGTTTACCTGACAGTGAGAACACGCCTCTGCGTCCAGGATGCCTGCGATCGACCTTCCCAGGACTAGTCGCCTTCCACTGACTGAGTTGCTCTGCCAAGATTGTGAAGCGGGGGCGATTGCGCCTTTCAGTTTCAGAAGCCGGAGTATGACGCTGGGGTTGAGGAGAGGGCTGAACGTCTTGCGCGGGAATACGAGCCTCGGTTGTTGTATCAGTGGCACTGAAGCTCATTGTTTCCTCCACGTTGTCACGATACTCATCAGGGAAACGGGGAGGCGCGAAAGATGGAAAGCGGCTGGGAACATAAGGAGTCGGTGGTTCTTCGATTTCGTAAGGAGTGATTACTGGGGGAGTCGATGGGCGTGTCTGTCTTGACGTCCGTCCAGGTGTCTGTCTAGGTGTCCGATGAGGCGTGCGCCTGGGCGTTTGCCTGGGTGTGTCAAATACTACAAGTGTGTCCTCCCCATCATTGAACTCATAGTCATCGAGCATATCGAGTTCTTCCTCATCATAATCATAACCAGAGTCTACGCTATGGCCACCCACATCTTCCGATGTATCTGCACGGGGTTCTGGTTCTGGTCCGGAACCGTTGTTACCCATCTCAGAGGCGGGATCTCGGTGTTCGGTGAAGACATCTTCGAGCCCTTCGACCATAATTTCGCGACCTGGGAAATTTGCAGCCTCTTGCAAATCCTCACTCTGTTGTTCCTCGAAGTCATCGATGCTTTCAGCGTCCGGGGCCACCGAGACCCCCACCTCTGCAGCCATTTGCTCAAGCTCCTCTTCTAGGTAATCGCTCTGTGCATCTTGGACAGAGGTATGGTCATCCTGCTCTTCAACTCCAATGCTTTCTGTGTGGCCCTGGAGATTATTTGCCGCGTACTCTTGCTCAGTGTTTTGTTCATCTTCCATAAGGATGCTGTTTATAATGTCGTTCTGGCCTTCGAACAGTTCATAGAAGTATGTGGCAGGTTCATCAATCTCAATAGTATCTTCACGCTCCATACGGACGTCCTCCATAGGCTCTTCAGGATCGTTGTTGATATCTTCGGCCTCTTCATGCTCACTCATAGTGCCTGCAGGATCGATACCAATGTCTTCCGTCACTTCCTTGTGATTGTCTTCAAGATAATCCAATGGCTGATCAGGAGTTTGCTCCCCAATCTCATACTGTGGGGTGTTTGATCCGCCCTTGGGCTCCTCAATTTCAGGCTCAGTCTCGAGTTCAGGCCTAGTCTCGGGTTCAGGCCTTTGAGCATCGAATCGGTCGGCTGTGATCTCGTTGACTTGCTCACTTTCGTCCGCCATCTCGATGGTTTCTTCGGAATCATACCTTTGGAAAAGTGACATTGCAGACTTGGGGGTAAGGTTCGCCTCCGACTCTTCATCTTGAAGGCGTTCAATCACCGGGGATCTCTGGGGTAGCAAGGAACTTTTGAACGGAGTTCCGACCCTCTTGGCAGGGCTCTGAAGCAAGCTCTGTTTCAAAGGAGTTGAAGATTCCTGTACAGAAGGCTGCGAGAAAAATGAGGCTCCAAAAAGACCCTTTTTGGGTGACGATTTGAGCGGCGAGTTCTGGACATGGGTGAAATCTGGCTGAGAAAGCGGTCTCATATCATCATGGAAGCCAAGGTTACCACGCCTCGGTGTCTCTAAGTTCGCTTTCCTTGGAGATGACTTTAGTGGCGAGTCCTTCGTTGGCGTGAAGTTAGGCTGGGGATTGGTGTTTGCATCGTCGTGTAGAGCAAAGCGACCCCGCCGTGGGGTCTCTCGGATGGTGTAGTTAAATGGAGAAGGCGGAGGTCGGCGAGCAGGGCTAGACATGAATGCTGTATCGGTAAAATCGATCGACTTGGGTGGTTGAAGCGTCGGCTCTCCATTCTCATCGACGGTTTTCGGAGGTTGGTTCGAAGTGAAATTAATTCGTTTCACTGGGGAACTAAGTCCAGCAGTTTCTGATCCGTGTTTACTAGGGGAGTCGATGTGTAGCTTATTCTGGTCCTTGGCGCCGCTCAGCTCATCATCCTCACCATCTGAGCTCGCGTACGAGGAAATACCCTTGGCGACCTGTGTCGCCTTCTTCGGAGAAAGAGGCTTAGCGGCGCCCTTCTTGGTCGCAGCAGGCTTGCGACCCCTGCCAGCAGTGGTAGAAGCTTTCCGAGCAGGCTTTGCGCCTAGGCCAGCCTGACGCTCGATTGTGGTAGCTGCTCGTCTCCTTCCAGCAGGGGGAGGAGGTGAGGGTTCGCCTAAGTCGTCTGAATCCGACACATCCTTAAAGGTCACTGTCTTCTTTTTGGCGGGTCCTCGCAAAAAATTTGACCTCATGATTGTGGAATTAGTCGTTATAGCCATTTCCTTAAGCCCTTCTTGGGACGATGCATCGATGCCATCCCGAGCGTGGGCCTTTTTCTGGGCGTTGACTCTCGTAGTAGCTATAGAGGTGCTAGGCTTCGCATTTGTCGACCCCTTGGGCCTCCCCCTTTGTTTTGGGGCGGTCTCCGTTGCCGGCTTTGTCCTCGGCCTTCCCGCCCGCTTCTTCTGTCCGTCTCTGTGTGTATGGTCGTCACCATTTTTACCGTCACTTCCTACGTTGGTAGACGTAGCAGCGGCCGGTTTCCTACCACGGCCCGCGCTGGTGGTGGTTGACCCAGCAGGCCTGCCTTTGGGTGCCGCCGTCAAAGATTTCCCCTTGGTGTCAATCAGCCCCAGCTCATCATCAGTGTCTTCATCCGTATCGCCATCAGCTGGTCTACTCAAGGCCGATAGGTTCGTCCGGGCGGCTCGCTTTCTGCTGTCGGTGGCAGAAGTCGGTGCCTTTGCTTTTGTCGTCTTCGCGTCAGATTTAGTAGCACCGGCATTTGCAGACCTGCTGGCAGTGGTCGTGGTTCGTTTCGCCGTACGCGTCGTCCGTTGCGGGGATGCCGCCGGGATTACCGCTGCTCGAGCCATTGTGGTGTTTTAACCAATCCGTTGCGAAAGAAAATATGTGATTAAATAGGCGCACGATGTTTATTTTGACGTGGCGGCGGGGAAGAAGCTCGAAATTAACAACAAACCGCAATACTCATTGTGCGCCTGAACTCAATACAATCAACCACAATTATTGACCTTCAAAGACTCAAGCCATATGCATTGTTAGTAAAATCGGGGAGTCAAAGAATGTCGTATCAGATGTTGTCGTTGGCTTACAGCAGTGGCGCCGATCCTGGGCGTTTGTCATGGGCTTGCTTGTTTGGACGATCAGGTGTTTGTTTCCCGGACAACCATGGAGGACCCACTGGCACGTGAGCACTATCATCATACAAGAGCATCCGGAAGTATATACAACGAAGCCCTCATTACTCCTTACAGGTAGTTTGAGTGGGTATTTTCAACGCCTAGGTATATATTATGGGGTACAACAAACAAACATCCCAGTCGGTAATTCAGAACGCAATCCAGAGTATATCAACTAGCGTTCCAAACAATCATGCAATATAGTGTATTTTCGAAGTCAAGAATTGTACCCAAATAGCCCAAAACTTAGTTAGGCCAAGAAGGTGCCAGAAAAAGTTAAACCAAAATTGGTGACAATATGTCGGGATATATAACAATATATAAAAAAGAGAGGGTTAATAGAAAGAAACAAGAAGATATTGATCCAATAAGATGGTTACACATTTCACAGCATTGTGAAAAGGGCAACACTGGCTGCTACCACAGCGGTGACCACAGTTGGAGTCATAGCAGAACCAGCACTTTCCATCAAGGTGACAGGCTCATAGTCTCCAGGAGTAGTAGTGTTCGTAGTGCCATCCCAGCAATACTTCTGGAAGCATTGGTTGCAGACATCCGGTACCTCAGTGTTTGTACGTTCGAAGGATCGGCTCAAGATAGCACAACCGACACAGGTGGACCAGTTACCATCACGTGTGCTGTTGCCCATTGTCACGACATCGTATCCGTTGCGAATAGTGTCGTCTCTTTCCGATATCTCGTAGCTTGGCTGGAATGTTGACCAGTTCGAGTAAGACACATACGGATAGTTCGGGAGATATACGATCAATGGAGCAGGCCCTGTGGTGTTCGAGCTGTTGCATCCGAAAAATGTCGGCCGCGTGTTCAGCCCGTTATTGACAAAGGTAGTCTGGTCGGGGATTGCGGGGAATGCAGTTCCATTGCCAATGCCGGTGGAGTTCAGGCTACGCTCGTAAGTGGCAACGAGGGCTGTGCCGTTAGGCCATGAATATGTGGTATCAGCAGAGGAGTCCACAGCAAAAATAACATCGACATGGCGCTCTGGCTGAATCAAAGGATGCAGAGGAATGTTCTGAAGATCTTCGCCACCATCCACCATATCGAGTTCCTTTTGGTGTGCCGCCGGAGAACTCTCGTTGGCCCAGTTGTAGAACGGGTTAGGCGCGTAGACAGCGATGTCGTCATCATCTTGACCGATCTTTGCCAGAATATCCGCAAACGCGTTCTTCAAGAAGTCAGGGAGCGAGGTGGAATTAACCTGTAGGAAGAATTGATTGAACAGACTTGATGAAGTGCCCATGACAAAGCCGGCATTATCAAACCCACGCACGCAGCTTTCATTTTTAGGAATGGATCCACCATCAAATTTGGTGCCCAGATATTCGAGAGGTACGAACCCGTAAACCGTTGGGTCAAAAGTACCGAATTCCCAGGGGTTGAACTCGTAGACAGTAGCATTACTGCTGACGACAAGCTCATCAGGGTAACGACCGTCAGCAACAAGGAGAGGCATTGGCATGTCTGCCTGTTTGAAGGTATCGGTTAAGGCAATGGACGACCAGGTATAGCTTGGACCGCCATCGGTAGCATTGATAAGCTGATAGGACAGAGCACGGCCCCTAACAGGAGGAAGTTAACATTAATCGTGTGTACAAGGTAAACCATGGCGTACCAGTAGTCCGTGATAGAAGTTTCGTATCCAGCATCTTTCTTGCCAGACACTGCATCATAGATATGGTCGTAGTACTTTGCAGAGTCCAAGATCTGAATACTGTCGCCGTCAGGGCCTTCAAAGATCGAGTTTTGAAACTGCCAAGTGCCCCCCTTCTCGTCTGACTGCAGCGACGAAACGGTGGTGAAGTTGTTGATGTAGATCGATCCCACCAACCATCCACCACCACTCAGACCAGCCAGATATGTTGCCGACTGCAACAAACCACCCAACTGTCCAGTGGCCGTTGAGTTCGCTGTTCGGCTGTCAAAAGCTTTAATTGCTCCGGCACCGTTCATCAAAGCCCGATAGCCTCCGCCAGATACCGCAATGCCGACATTGGGTAGATTAGACGTGTTACTCGAGATGCGTTCGAGATACTGGACAGCGTCAAAGTCTTTGATAGTGACATGGCCAAAAAAATCTTTCAGGGCAGATTGAGTCTTGTCCCGTCGAGACTTCAACCATGACGTCTCGTTGGATGAAAGTCCGGATGCGCTTCGAATCGTGGGGCGACTGGCAGGACAACTGACTGTGGAAGGCGTATATCCATCAGGAGCATTTGGCAATGCACGCTCCAACACAGATTTACCAATCTTCTCAATCCGCTCACCATGAGGGCCTGGGGCCGCTGTCACGCCTATTGGCCGTTAACGTTGTCAGAACGGGTTTGGGGGGCGACGATCATAGTTGAAACAGGGGAACCACAACGACAACAAGCTTACCAGACAGGCATCCAGCCAAAGCAATTACAGCTGCTGTGGCTTTCATTTCGATGTGAAATAGCCTCTCTCAGAAATTTTATGTGAAAGAGACAAGTTTCCAAGCAATGGAGAAGGAATTGCTCGGAGACTTGTCGAAATTCGAGGAGAGCAGTGGTTACTCCTTTCTTTCACTAGGGGCGTTCGTGGAACGGGGATTCGGAAGCTTGGCCGAGCACACCAGGGTTCTTGGTGCGATTATAACTAGTGTTTTGGGTATCCTGACTGAGAAACTGTGGATATGATTTGATCGGTTAGTGACTTGGGGCTCCCCCGAACCGAGGAATCGCTTCATAATTTAGATCCATGATGTCAAAGAATGGGCCTGAAATCCGGCCCTTCCGCTGTTGTGGCTGACGGAGACGCCGATCAGTAAAACTATCATGGATTATATCTTATCGGAAAGGATTTGTGACTCTAGTTGTTTTATTAGTCTCAATAAATAAGCAAACATGCACATGCTGAGACTATCACTAACTCTGCCGCAGCCGCTTCGCTCAGCGATCGAATAATCTTTATTCATTCATCCATTATCATCCTCGCAACAATCGAAAGGCACATAAAATTCCGCTTGAAGAAGTTCCCGATACGAATGCGAGTGGAGTGGGTCAGTCGGAAATGAAGGAAAAGTCCACTAAAAAATGGAATGTGGTTAAGGCATCCAGATAAATTTGCTCCATCTGCAACCGCTGATAGGCTGTGTTCAAGTGTGATGGACCTTAGGCCACAGTTACTAACCGAAACCCGTGATCCCTAGTTAAATGTGGCTATGCTCTGTCAATGGTGGTTGTCTTCAAAAACAATCAGCTATCTTTTCCTCAAATAATAGGCAGAAAAATAAACTCAGGCTATACTCCGGACTATGTCCCAAATTTACATCATGGAAAAATCAAGGCACGAGGTCATTCTGCATAGAATTTATTGATTGTAGTCCATGCAAAGCTTCTATCACATGCACCACGGGATGCCGATACTATTGTGAAGCCGAAATGATCATCCTCCAGTCAAAGTTATTTCAAGGAGTCATTTTTTTTGTCATCCCTGAGCTACTGATAAGCTTGAATTTATCACTTCTCGCCTCGCTTTCTATTTTGTACCACGGTGTATCCTGAATTGATATATAGTTTCCTCAAGATATTGTAGCTTGTGACGCTTGGCAAAAGCTTAACCCACGGTGGGTTATTAGACAAACAAGTATCCTGAAATAAAGCCCTGAGATACTGAAATGGCGTTATTTACAGCATGATACACAAATAACAATGCCTGATGTGCGCATACGGTCTCGAATGTTGGCACTACAATGCACAGTCAGAGGATAATTGGTTGTATGATAATTGATAAGTTGCAGGTGCCATGCTCCTGAAGAGGGTAATCTAAACTGTTGCAATCCCTCGAAATTTCGCGGCTTGTGGTTAGTTATATCCTCGGTTAGGCAAGTTTGTAGGCAGAATCTGGCCTGAAATTCCATGAGGCATCAAGTGAAAGAAAATCATCGCATAAACAGCTTCAATGTGTCAACACAAAGAAACAAGTACCCGAAAGCGCCCAGTTTTGATTCCTGTGTCATAGAATTGAACAGTATCATGCTAGCTAGTAGACTCGAGTCTACCATTGCGCCATACCTCACGCATTATCCCATTTTGCTTAACATACCCAAGTCAGCATTCTCGGAGGGGCCTTCCTGATTTCTTGACTCCAGACTGATGGACCATGCACTTTCAGGTGAAGCAAGCTCAACTCATTGGGCCTTTCCGGCGAATTTGCTCAAGTCCCATGGCACCAACAGGTCCAAAGCCCAAATTTCCCCCCTTAGTTTGGCAGGAAATGCTTCAAAGAACTGGAAACGAGAATCGAAGACGAGAGTGCCTTAAACTGTAAAGTCCATTGCAACACACTGGGGGTTGAGATAACTGAAATCGTGTTTCATGGACAATTTCATGGGGTAAATTGAGTTGTATGGCAGTGTATCATATAAGAATGTAGTTAACTTAGGGTAACCAATCATTCAATGTCAGTGATATACTGAAAGGTGAACTTGTGCCACGAGCTGCGATGCTGAAACTGATCAGCTACATTCCTTGCAGGACTTCTAATTGCCGAATGAAAGCGTAACTCCACGCTCGCTGGTCTCGAGGGCCAGTGTCCCCATGACATTGAGACTCAATCCACATCTGAAATTACAAGTGAGCGTTTATTGCTCCTAAAATTAATATGAAAGTGGAAAGACAAGACAGCTCTTACTCCAGATCAGTTCAGGTTAGCTGCGAAACAGACATTGGCCCAGTATAATGATTCCAAGAACTACCGTGATACTCAAACAAGTGACCACTTCACCCAGACCTCGGCACCTTCTCTGCCCAAACGCAACATGGATCTGTTGACCATCACACCAGTTGATACATGACATCCGTCCTCAAAGTATACTTCGTCCCCCGAAACACCGGATCACCCCCATGAAGCAAGTTCTCTTGCTGAAACACCAGCACCGAACCGACCTTAGGAAAAATCCTCAACTGTCTCTCCTCCTCCTCATACCGAGGAATAAACGACGTCGCACCCCCAAGCAACTTCCCCCCAGCATCCAAATTGACCTTCTCCTCCCCCCTCTCCGCCCCCTTCTGCTCGCGCATCAGCTCTCGCAGATCCTGTTTCCCATCCCCATTCAAATACAAATGAAGGGTATAGAACGACTTCTCCTTCCTATCTGGCGTGGAATACTTCGCATCCCAATGCGGCTTAAAGTATTCACCACCTTCATACTTAAGGAACCGAAGCCGTTCGTTCAGTCTCGTCAGACGATACGTCTTATTCCGACCAGCAAGCCCGGTGACAAGTGGCCGGTTTTCAAGCTCATCCAGTTTGAACTCTTGGAAAAAGGGCAGTAACCGATTCAGTAACTTGTCAGCTAATTCGGGAGCGTCGTAGATGATACGGCCGCAGTTGCGGACGTCTGTCGCGAGAGCTTGTTGGCCGTTGCCGATGTTGATCATCGCGCGCTCCCAGACTGGTATTTTAGAGTCTGGTGTGAAGGTTGTTGATTCCGCGAGGCGGATTAGTTCGTTGCATTCTTCTTGCGTGAGTACGTTGTCTATCACTGCTGCGAAGAGGCCCTTGTATTCGGGTAGCGGTGGGTCGGAAGCCGTGAAGTCGATTTGCTGGCTTTTGGCTTCCGGGGGTGCTTCTTGCGGCAGGAAGTTGGAGGGGGTTTGAGGATCCATATTTAAGGTATTATGAATGCAGAATGTTGTTTGGAATAGGGGTTTGACTCTTGTTCTAACTTGACCGTCATTTTTAAAGGTCGGCCTCAGCCTTGTGGCCTGACGCCTAGTGTTCTTTGTCTGCCTTTGCCTGAGAAAGAGGCTGAGTCAATTCTCCAGATCATCAGCCCTGCCCTACTTGGGAGTTAGTTATCTTCTAGTATACAAGAATAATCCACCTGGTATTGAAATTTAAATTTTGTATTTTGCATAGCCTAAAAGCTCTTTGTCTTATCCACACTAACTTCTGCAGCGGGACATTCCACGATTAACTCTAGCATGAGCGTTACGATAGTCAAGGAAAATCGCCAAATGCACACATACCCACGAACATTAGTTGCCCGATTATGACTTGGTTATGCTCCAGAACCAAGGCGATGTCAACCATCAGTCGCTTGGGTCGATGGAATGGCGTCTTTCGAAGCCTATACAAATAATGGATCTTTTTCCAAAGCCTATACTTCACTGATACACCCCTTTTTATATCAAAGCCCGTATTATCGCAAAAGACTTACTCACCCAAAGGTATCTGAAGTATGTCGTAGAGATTTCTATACAGAGTACAGATTGGAGAGAAGTCCCTAAATGAGCTCTGTGGGGTTGCAAGCATACCAGTTGACATGAGGGTATCGATATGAGATCCAAGAAGAATCGAGGAGACGATGGTTGGAGCGTCGGCACGCACATTGATACTTATGAAGCGCTACCTTAATAAAATGCGACATGGTTCAGTGATCAACAGTTGGTTTTTACCCCTTAATTCTTTCTCTTTGGTCTATAACAGTCAGTAGAGGTATCCCTTGTGTTAGGGTCGTACGACATCGTAAAGCCATTATAGGTCCTCTCTAGACCTCGAGACGAGGCTGCTCAAATTGGACTGGATCTAGCCCCGGCGGACGTCAAAGCTTGCTTGAGAGCTCCCAATACCATTCATAATATCTAGGAGTTTCCCGTATAAGAAGTGGGAATCCGAATGAGCAGTGATTTTCCGACTCCAGGAACATAAAATTTGCTTGTCGAGTCTTCTAGAATGACAAGTATGCGTCATATCCTGGTCAAATCGTATTTGAGGTTTCGATGGTCTGAGCGGGGAGCGGGGTAGATAGATTGCGAGCGATCAGGGCTAAGGTGCGATGAAGCATGCGTCGGGAGTTTTCAAAACAAGGTATTAGTGGGACCATTGTTCCGTGGGATAGCCGCGTCGTGAAGGAAGGCGATGGAAGCCATCTCAGCCAATGTTTGACTCACAAGGATTGTGTTTTTGTTGTTGTGATGATAAACGTAAGGGAGTCTCGGATGTGATGGGAATCAGCAGTGCCTTAGAAGCACCTTCCCCAACCCCAGTTGAAGCCGTGTTTCTTCAGGAACAAGGTAATCATCGCATGCGCAGGGGAGTGGAGAGTGGATCAAATCTCTGCTGGTCACACGGGCAGTTGGGGTGGACTTATTGCAGTTAGGCTCAAACATCCAGACCGTTCTCCGGAGTTACAGGGGTTGACCTGAGTCACAGGCCAACCGCAACGCTTATTGCAGTTCTGGAACCTGGGGATCAGTCAAATCATCCTGCTCTAGGGATGATCACCTGATTAGTCTTATGAATTTGATTTTGGGTGTTTTCTTCAAGGGATCGGTCCGACAGGATCGGACTATCCGGGTCAATTGGAGGCGGTGTTTCCTTGGCTGAGAAGCTATGAATCTATTAGGTTGTGGCCCTACCTGCTGATTCAGTGTCTGTCAAAGACTTAAAAAAAAAAAAAAAAAAAAAAAAAAAACCTAATCAGTAGTCTCACAAATCAGACTAGCCCAAGAGTACTGTACAAGATTTGGCAGTCTGAGGTTCGCACTTGTTTGGGTGTACTCTGCCCTAAAGATAAAAGAGAATCTTAAGGTGTTTGATCCCCGATAGCATGCAGGAGCAAACAACTAATGGGAAAGCGTCTCCAATGTCCGGTTCGGTACCGCGGCCATTATTGGGCAATTCGCACCAGATAAACTCAAAATGTCATAAAACTCATTTCTATCAATAGTAGTAGAAAGTATAAGGTGCTCACGGGCACAAGCATAGACGAGACCTAGTAAGGGTTATGGGTCCTGAGTTCGGCTAAATCTGGAGAACCGGGAGAGGGAGAGAAGGAGAAACCAAAATACTGGGGCCAAGCAATTTTCCACCGCAATTCCCCCGGAATTCCTAAAGTGGTAAGTAGCTCCCAGCCCAGTGACACTTCATCGATAGAAAATGTGTTCCATCGCCTCCGGAATAGGAATCCTAGCGAAGCGCCACTTTCAAATCATCAAAATCCGATGGTCACACGGTACAACCTATTGGTATCTGCCTCGATTGGCCGACTAAATGATCCCATTTCAAGATATTGCTATGAATGCTATTATCATTATCGTTCAATGTTTATGGTGATTGCGTAACAAGTCCTCCGTACCAAGTGTGGCTGTTCGCGCTTACATTTGATTATACGATCTAATTATAGGCCACTCGCCCGTTCCAAAATGCATGTATATGGTTCTTACCATTCATCAGCTACATGAATGATCTGTTTTACTACAGATATGATAACATTAAATAATTGCAAACCGTCCCACACCACATTAATTCCCGACCGCGGCGTACGGAATCTAGGAGACTTCCGATAAGTCCCAGTGTCCCTCTTTTTGAACCAAAGAAACAAGAATTAGCCTAGGGGCGTAGGGCTCATGATATAGCAGGCACAGTTATCAATACTATTATAAGGTACTTCTATGTCGAAAGCATGTACCTGAGCAGCACTGCTCATTACATTGTGTAGCTGAAACAACTTAGATGGATAATATAATCGCGAATGGTGCCTGAGATTTTCATACAACACTCAACATAAGCTCTTGGTGTGGAAAAGAAATGACCAGTGCCATCTTCTCCTGAATACTGAGTACTGCCAGTATGATACGGATCAAAGCAAGATGCTCTTCAGCAGGGATTGCGCATAAGATTGGCAATGGAAATCGGGACGATCTCCGAGAACCTCGTGACCATGCACCCAGATGCACGGCCTCGTCGAATGTTCTATCAATTGAACTATTATTTCCAGAACAACGCATATGGCCCCATGACCGATCTCGGCAGATGCTTCCCCAGTGTTCTCGACCATCATTTTACCATTTCCTTGGGGACTGTCACCTTCCAATTCCTGTCCTAGCCCGCCTTAAGCTTCTTCCGCCCGCCGAGCCCGGATTCGCCCCAGCCCGGGTTTCCCAAATGAGGAAACCGAGTCTGCCACCACTGGTTGTTGCAGCCATGATACGCACCCTAGCTGTTGGGGTCTCATTTATTTTTATTCGATATATTTTTTTTAAAAATTTATTTTTTTGGTATGATTGTTTTGGCGGCAAAACAGCACCAGAAAGCCTGCTGAGGAGCAATTCTCGTATAGCCTCCTAGTGAAAGATGATATCAAATTGTAGTCATCAGTTCGTCATGCTCTTCCCACAACTAAAAACCACGATCGTTCTTTAATCTTGTCATGCGCAACCTGTATTTGAATTCCATATCTAGACGCATCACAAGGTCGTGTGTTAGGACTCTGATTAAGGGGAAAATGACGATTGTATGTACATAGATAGGTAGTCCCATTCAAGGTACCAGAACCAGCTACAGTGGCCAACTTCCAGGCGAAAGGTTCAACTTCATAGTAAAAATAAGCATGCAGTATTATAAGCATCTCCGATTCTTGCCACGAACAAAAGACCCAGTGACCACTGATGTTGGCGGGCCTAAGGACTTCATCGTTCACGAATTCTCCGGGTCTGGACCGAACCCACCATTCCCTCGCAGCATTCCCCTTTGGGTTGCCTCTCCAACTTTTTGAGTGCTCACATGAGCCCTCATGGCTCTCCTCAGACTCAGAAATTGTACTTTCCCGGTCATGCGGTGAAGTATTTAAACCTGGCTTTCCTCGACGCTCTGTGGTGATTGAACATCATCAGGTGAATCTCTCCTCGACTTGACCTCAGTGAAGAGAGATACTCTTAAGACCATCTACACCTATTTTGACTTGAGACCTTACTCTTACTCATACATACTTTTTCTATACCTAACATACCCTTAAAAATCACAATGTCTGTCTCCATTGAAACCAATGACATTGCACCCGTCACCCTTACCACACAGGCAGACCCCTGTCTGGGCTCCAAGAATAGGATTCCTGAGTTCAGCCTTGCTGGAAAGGTTGTTTGTGTATCTGGTGCCGCTCGTGGCCTTGGTCTAACTCAGGCTGAAGCTCTTTTGGAAGCTGGCGCCAAGGTGTATGCCCTAGACCGCCTGGATGAGCCTGTAAGCAGCCCAACACTCATCTTAACATTGAAATAGTGTCTAACTTGCTATTTGGGTTAGTCCCCTGGATTCTATGGAATCCAGAAGCGCGCTAAGGAGGAGTTGGGAACGGAGATGCACTACCGTCGCATTGATGTCCGTGATACCGAGCTCTTGAACGACGCTATCGAATTGATTGCCAATGTTGAGGGCCGCCTGGACGGCTTGGTGGCCGCGGCAGGCATTCAACAAGAGACCCCGGCGCTTGAGTACACGGCTAAGGATGCCAACACGATGTTCGAAGTCAACGTTACTGGTGTGTTCATGACGGCTCAAGCAGTTGCCAAGCAAATGATCCGGTTTGGAAATGGAGGCAGCATCGTACTAATTGCGAGCATGAGTGGCACTATTGCCAATCGGGTACGTTCCTCTATCATCTCTTGTCTATCCCCCTCCTTCATGGGCATTTTGTTTTGCGACTTCCTTGAAGTTGCACAAAGCTTTCAGCCTTCCCCGCTTATTCCACTCGCGCCACCCCGGCTTTGTCTTTTATGTCATTGGCTGTCATCATGACTTGAATATTATATTGACTCGGTGTCCTACTAGGGCCTTATCTGTCCTGCCTACAACGCTAGCAAAGCAGCCGTGATTCAACTTGCCCGTAACCTCGCCATGGAGTGGGGCCCGTACAACATTCGGGTCAATACCATCTCGCCCGGCTATATCGTCACTGCCATGGTTGAGAAGCTTTTTGTCGAGTTCCCCGAGCGCCGCGATGAATGGCCCAAGCATAACATGCTAGGACGTCTGTCCACCCCTAACGAGTATCGGGGCGCTGCCGTCTTCCTTCTCAGCGACGCCAGCAGCTTCATGACTGGAAGCGATCTACGCATGGACGGAGGTCACGCTGCTTGGTAGATGCTTTCTTACGACTTTCTCGCGCTTATTCCCAATTTCTTTCTATTGCATGGCGTTTGGAAAGTAAGCGTGATCGGCATGAAGATTTCTGGCATTCATATGACGTTGTGTACGTTGACCTCATTTGGTGATTTTCCAGCGTTACGGTTGTGTGATCGGTTATCATTTGGTTAATTAGAACGGGCCTTGTACCTATACATACATAATGCATGAGACTTAATTTGGAAAAACTGTACTACCTGTCTTATTGAATTGAAAGTTTTGATTGTAGATTGGGTACTGTGGAGGGGGACCCCTGGACCCCGAACAGCCAACTATTAGCCACTAAGTCGTAAAGCTCAACAAGTTTGCGTGAATCATCCCTCCACTTGGTGTCAGATCTGACAGCGACCCAGCACATGTCTGTTCGCGCATGACCCACTAAAAGTATCACTTACGCGGCGTTATTCAAATCTCTACGAATGATACCCTGCCAAGTAGACAAGGATTGCGCTTCCGAGTTCCCGACAAGCGAGTACGCAATGATACTACTATTTCCAAAAATACAAGTGCAATTCCTCTCGGGGGCATGACATGCCTACGGGTCCATCAACGCCAAGAAATTCCAACATCCGGGGAAATACCCACTGAGTTTAATCCTGATCCCCACAATTAAACCAGGCCACAGATCAGTGATCTTATCCATGGTTGACCATGCCATGACATCAACCCTTCACTATGAACCAAGGATAGGAGCTGATACAAATTATAATAAAGGACATTGTCTGGGAAACCTTATAGGGAGCTTCCCTTTAACTGGATCCAACGGATCTATTACGGGTTACGCTAGCCTACATCCAATTGTCATCGCCTAGTGGACATGCATGATGTCTCAATGACTCGTGCTACTATCCAAAATAAAAAAAATAAAAATAAAAATTGGAGGAGTAACGGAACTGCCAGAAACGAGTCAATCGTAACTTGTATCCAAGGGACTGCCTTTTGTGGCCTTCTACAGACCCATCGGATTGGGAGTCTGGCGTAAGAGTCACGGGATGAGATTCTGATAGCCTTGCATGGTACCTACATTTTACCTAGAGGTGATTTGGAAGGCTGTGATTCAACAAAGGGGCGTCGACACATGACTGAAAGGAGAGGTAGGGCTAAAATGTTGATGCCTAACCTTCTACGTGATTTCTAATTTATGTAAGGGATGCAGTGTCATTACTATGCATGCTTACTGCTTTAGGTGATATATGGCTATGCAATGCTTATGGTCGTTATAAGGCTCGCTCGGGGTGCATGTGGTCGTATGTGTCGGCAAAATATATGCTTGGGTTTAAATTCGAAACACTTTCACTTGTTTTAACATGACTGATGCATCTTGTAAACTGACTGGTCTTCGCCATCGGTTTCGTCTGAGGTGCTGACTTCACAATAATTTTCTGACCCCTTCATAGTGTGACTTGATCTTATAGGGTTTCCTGCCAGGTCGAAGCCTAGATCGGCACCGATTTATTCTCGTGAGTAGCTATAAGTTGTCTCATGAGAATCAATGAATGCGTCTCTATTGTCATTTGATCCGGACGATATCACCGGGCTGCTATGACTATCCAGACAGATGTGCATATTGATGGAAGAATTCGATGCTATATGAACTAATTCTACTTCTCCTGGAGTGAGCCACATTTAAATTTGACAACACAGAGGGTTGCTATGATGAGGGCTCGATCTGACGCCTTTGTTCCAGAACGCTTTCCAGACTATGTTCGTATGTGAGCGTGGGATGGCATAGACTCGGGAACCTCTCGGTAATACCTGAATGGACATTATCTTCTAGCTGCGGTGTGTGTTTGAGATTGGATCTTGATATGGGTCCGGCTGAATGCTAAGATAGAAAAACAATGGGGCGTGGGATGGTGTTGCACTCCTACAAGTTACACTAGGTAGGTGATTATGGAATACATTTATGCTACATCTTTGGACGTGACTTTTTGAATGCCAGAGGCATTGTTCTTTCGGTACACCGTTGCCGTTTACCGAGCACTTAAGCTGTACATATGCGTGCAGGGCTTTGTAGCTAGGATAGGAACGCATAGTGTGTATACATGCGAGGTTGCGCCGTTCCATTTTAAAACTTTAGTAGCAAATGTAGGCTTACATGGCTACTTAGACTATTCACGATTTAAAATCTCCACAACACCTTCCGGCGACCAAGAGAGGGGATTATCATAAGTATAGCGGAGTATTTCTTTTTTTGTTTGGGGGCAGTGGAAATCAAACCACGGAGTATGATAAACCAAGCCTACTATATTCACAATATTTCCCTCTCTAAACTACCTCTTCGGAGTTGTATACATCAATATTACTACTAAAGCTACGTTCTAGATTTTCCCCATCTCCTTGCATGCGAAATGATTTAGGTAGCCTAGTCCGACTATAGGACTTTGATATGGCCACCTAATATAACGCTTAAGACATTTTAAAACCATCGAATGCATGCTATGTTGTGGTCTGAATATACCCTAGAAGTTTTCTCAAGTCCTCTCGCATTGTAGGTTGCTAACACGACTATACAATTGCCGAGTCAGCCAACCAAATGCAGCAGTACCTTAGGTAACAACAACATTCTTATGATTATGAGGGCGCACGGATCCAGGGACGAGACTCGAATTGGGCCACTCGTCCGTTGACATCGCGGACAGTTATGGAATGCAGCACATTTTTTCCGTTTACAAGAGCCCTGAGAATCAGATTTGATTGTTTACGCGCTATTTATTGACATTACTAAGTCCTGTTTCTAGGGTTGCCACCGTTTGTGTAGATGTTTAGGACCAAAGATCGTGGACAGGTACGGCAGACTACTTGACAGGTAGATCAATGATTTTGGATCGACAGGTCTCGCTGCCTATATACAACAAACCAAGTAATCGGATGTGATTTGAATTTCGTACAGGTTATTGGCTGGGCCCTTGAAGAGAATAGCCCCACAACCCGCCCATGCTTTGGGGACTCTCAATAATTGTCGTGATGTCAATCGGTTGGCATGATATATATCAACCACCCTACACTCCCAATCAATAATACCTGCAATAAACCCCTAGACAAACTTCCGCGGCTATCTAACCACACAAGCACATCCATAGAAACTCCCAATTTGAACGCCTTAATATCGTAACTCATACTAGACAAATAATATACAAAACTCACACCCATACCCCTAATCAGCCAACCTCAGACACAATCCCCTTCTTCCCCAACCGATCCATCACCCCCTTCTTCATCTGCAAGAGCCTCTCAATTTGACCCAATGGCATACCCTGTCGATCCCGCATCGAGAGCGCCTGCCGAATCGTCAACGCATCCAAATACTCCCGGCCAGTGAAACTTGGTCGCCCGAACGCCTCGGCCTCCGCTTCCGCCGCCTTAGCAATCCTCTGACGGGCGGTTATCACTAGTAAAGCTGGGTTTGTGGCTCGGGGGAAGACCGTCTGCGCGGAGTCGCTGCGCTGGGCAAATGTGCTTGAGTTGGAGAGTGTTGGGGCGGGACTGACGGGGCCGATGCCGCGGAGGTGGGCTGCGAAGTCTGGATCTCGGCCGTCGAGGTCGATTGCTGTTTTATGGGCAGTATTTGTTAGCTTTGCAATGACTCTTGTGTAAGAAGAGAGGAATGGTAGAGGGAGGTGTTGCAGAGCGGTTGGCCCTGTTCTCCCACGTCGGATTCTAACAAAGAGGTGCTGCACATACCGTTTGATTTGGTCATAGAAGGCTGCTCTTTGGAATGATATGTCGGGCCAGGAGTCTTTGTTTCCGGTCCTCGAGGTGCTCGGGGCGACGACGCAGGCTTCGAAGCTGGAGGAAGTGTTGCAGGAGTGGTGGAAGGTTGTTTGGGGTATTGTCGCCCTGAGACTGCCTGCGCAGCAGACCTCACGGGTTTCGACGATGACGAACCCATTGATAGCTGCCGTATATCGCACTGGTGAGCGCGAGTTGAGTGAGAAACGGCAATGTCGATGTTTGAAGCGTGGAGAAACGGAGAGCTTCTGGCGATAAATGTTCTTTTTTGGAAACTTCACTAGCCGCTTTTGTCAAGGTCTCGGGTGACGTCAGCCAGAACAATCGGTTATTTACTTTCTTCTATGTTTTGGATGACAATATATTTCATTTGAAAATCGTTCTCAATAATACAGGGCGTGTATTGATGTGCGCTCGTTTTATAGGTCTGCTTGTGAACTTCTACAACTTATACTGGAAACAAAGGCTGACGCAGCAAGGCTAGACAACAATGCAGAAGAGGGTATTCAATCGCATCTCGGAATATGCCGGCAGATCATGTACCGATTAGATTTACCGGAGACCATCAAGGCGTCTGCCTTGAACTTCGCCTAGAGCGCGACTGCCACTGACGAATGCGACTGTACCAGCCACGGCGACAGCGGGGAGAATCTGGAAGAGCGTCCAGGACTGGTAGTACAGGAAAAAGATCCCTTCAATAGAGAGAAGAGAGCCCAGGAAGATAGCATGAGGAATGGGAGATGCCTTGAGAGCATGGGGAAGGTGTCGAACGTTGGCACCGAGCAACAGCCACTAGAGAAGTTAGACCACCATAGACGACAACAAAGGAGGGCGATACCTACCACACCGGCAAGAATAGGAAGAGTGGCCAACACCATTGCCATAAATGCGAGTGTAATGACAAACGGCGGACTTCGGGGATCATCTTTGAAGATGTGGTGGATCTCCGGGAGCTTTCCGTATCTCGAAACTTCGACTGTCGGGACAGGCTGATCTGGATTACGGGTAACTGCCAACTTGAATGCAGCACCGTCGTAGGCCTCCGAGTCGCCAAAGGATCCGATCAGAAACTTCGCATCGAGTGGCCCAGCCAAGGAAAGGAATTGGACAGGCAGGTCCTTTTGAGTCTAAAGCCACATTAGCCAAGCCAAAACAACAGTTGTCCCTTTCCCGCCCACGTACCAGCTCAACCCTTGATTTGCCATTTTCCTTCACATTGAAGGGGTACGAGATGTCTAAGCCGGTCTGGGGGTCTTGGAGGAGTAGAAACACTTGGTGTGCGCGCTTTGAGGAACGTCCTTCGCGGGCTGTGAGAATCACTTTCAGAGTGTCGGCACTTCCGAGGGAAACGGGTTTGGAGAGGGCCTTGTTGTCGGGAATCCTGTCAATTCCGTCAATGGGTTAGCAAGTATTTCATAAGACACTGTCTAGGTACCATATAGTAAATAGTTCACGTACTCTTCTTTGAACCCAGAGCCAACGCCAGCGCCCTTGGCGTGAACTGACACGGTGGCATCAGTAAACCCCCACGCAGATGCCGCTGCGGTCGGGGCAGCAGTGAAAGCCAGCAAACTAAGCTGGAGAACGGTATGCCACAACTGCATCCTGATTGAGAGATAGACAATTGATCAAACCAAATTGGACGGAGATAAAACAATTGCGACGTAGGTGTCCTAAGTACGTCGGCCGGCAGACGCAACCTGAAGAAACGCTAAGATAAGCGCCCGCGGCTTTTGGGGCAAGCTTCGGTCCAGTGACCGTCCTCCCGCCTTTGCAAGCCCTAATTTCCCGGAGTCTTCAAGTCGGTCTGCCAAACAATTCTTCCTCGCTCTACGATCGGTTTGATGGCTTTCCCAACCGCTGCAACAACCCGTTAACCCCCCGAACGTCGCGACAGTCGCTCCTTTACCTTGGCATAATGTTCTATATTGCGTTTATTTAGTACTGGGAGCTCCCCCACGACTACGGCACTCCTAACGTTCCAACTCCTTCGCCTCCGGTTCACCGACGAGCCACCCTGTGATCAGCCTTCGAACTCGCTTTGAAAGCTACTCTAGTCGCTATATCTGTCCCCTTTAGTGCTTGTTGGTACGTCAGAAAACATTTTTGGCCTTTTGCGCACGCATAACCTGGCGTTTTGCGGTGTATGACTGATTCCAGGAGTTGCCGCTCCTGCCTGCGTTCATTTCGGATCCAACTGTTCAGTCAAGCCCAGTTCGCTAACACTTCTACCTCACAACACAGGAATAACCGGTATACTCTTTATCGCGAAAGAACATCACGAAACAAAGCAATAGCCCGCCGATCCCCGCGACCTCGTGAACCTCGTATGCGAAGTGCCGATGGTCGAACTTTGACAGATACCCGGTGGGCCATAGTTTATTAAGAGTACTCGAGGAATAAGAATTCGGTTGGAAACGACAAAAAGTGAGGATACTTCTATTGTCCCTATTGTTTGCTTAGGGCTCAACACAACCAACCCTATGCGGGGTGGTGAAGTCATTCACTCGTTCTTATTGATTGCTAACAACAATACAGTGCTTGGGAGAACTTCTGTTACGGGCTCTCCAGCCCCTTCTATCTTGGATTTGACTCCTGTAAGTGTTTCCCTTTTCTTTGTCTGCACGTTTCTAATGGAATATAAAGAAGAACTCCCGGCGAAGCTCGTCTCGCGCATCTCGAAAAGCAACGCGAGAACTTGAACTTAGCACTTCTCATCCATCTCGTCTGGCATACTCTCTGCCTCCAACTCCTATCACTTCGTCTTTTGAAGAGGCGTTGTCATCGTCACAACGGGCCAAGAGACACCGTTCTGTGAACTACTACGAGAGAACGCCACACACCAAAGGCGCTGAGACTCCAGATCAGAAGAACGCGTCTTTTTCAGCTCAGCCTTCCGGCAGCACCTCCAGAAAGAGTAGTCGTAGTCGAAAGTCTGACAACCCTAACAAAGAGGCTGTCAAGGCTCCTGACTCGACCGGTGATCAAACTGTAACCCTTTCAACATCCAACACTAAACGCAACTCTCAGCCTGAGCAGTCCAGTCTACATACGTATCTTCACAAGCCTCAAGATAGACGAAAAACTCTAGCAACACAGGCCGAAACGTCTGAAAAGAACAATCCCCAACCCGACACCAAACCTTCAACCATGAATACCACAACATCTAGCAGTCGCAAGACAAGAAAATCTATGCCAGCTAAGCTGAACGACCCAGAAAGTGCCGACAAAGCCACACCCAAGTCTCAAGTGGCTACTCGTCAATCGTCTCCGCAGCCTCGCAGAGACCGCAAGTCTAAGAGTTTTCTTCGACATGAACGAGTCTCAAAGCAAACTCCACGCGTTAAGCCCCAATCGACTCCTGCTGCGAATTCTGCGTCTAAATCAGCCAAAGTCAAAGGGAACGGAGACACTAACCCTATTACCCCTGCTGAGGGACTTCATGTCTCGACACCGAAGAGTTCAACGACCAGGTCTCGTCGTCGAGACCGCAAATCCGCTAGGAAAGCGGCGATGGACCGTCCTCAACCGGCTAATGAGCCATCTCAAGCAACCACTGCCACCAATACCGATGCTGAAGATAACAAACCTGCTGCTCAAGATTCGATTAATGGAGGTCCGCAGCCTCAGCGAACAGGCAAAAGACAGAGCAATACAGTAACCCTGAATTTGGGTCGAAAATCGCTCGAGTCTTTTGTTCGGAAGACACTAGAGTCTGACTCTTATGGCAATGAAATCGCTGATAGCGTCGAAGGAACACCTGTGCATGTCTATGACGACTCTTTCCACTTTGATTACGATACGGACATGTACCGCAACAATTTCGGCCTTGATGGCCAGATTGACACACCGGCCTCACCTACGAGCTTTTCTACAACCACTTCTACCGCTGCTCGAGCTTCCAGAAGGGCTCGCAAGCCAACCATCAGGGCCTTAGAGTCTTTCGAGTCAGAGCGGCGATTCCGCCGACCACGGCCTCAAACACCGGGCAAGGTGGAATCATCCGCGGCTGAGGGATCGGGCGAAAAGACAAATAGCGAACAGAAGAGCGAGCCTCAGTCGAAGACGCAGACGACGGAGGCTACACCGGCACCGCCTGCTAATCAGCAGCCGGATGTGACCGCACTCGCTCGCCGGATATTTGACTTGGCTGCAGCTTCCGTGTCGGTAGACTTTGTGCCAGCTCCTGAATCTGATACCTGGCTCGAAGAACTGCGAAAGGAGTTCCAGGGTAAGGAAGAGGCAGAAGCGGCCGAGACCGAGGCGGTGGAAGTGGCAGAGGCGGCAGAGGCGGTGGTTGAGGGAGAGAGTAGGCCACCCTCGGACAATAAAGATTCAAATCTGTGGACTGACGAGGACGGTTGGACGTACACAGGTCAGCACAACAAGTTTGGGGAGGAGTTCATCGTTGTTGGCCCAGATTTCGAGTGGTATCGCCCTAACAACACGTACGGAGATAAGGATCTCCCTCAACCTCCATTGCGACTGAGGTCCGTGGAACAATCCGAGAAGGATCGTATCTTTGGTTTCCCACCCCGTATTGGAGAGCGCAACCTGCCCCGTGTCATTAATTCACCGTTCATTCTGGAGGATGTGTATCACGAGAGGGCTAAGATTAAGGCCCGAGAAGAAGCCCGTCAAAAGGGTATCGTCGTGGACAGGTCGATGTCAGTCCCTGAGATCGAAGCACTGATCGGCCATCACGACAAGACCAGCAGCTCGCAGTCATCCGAGGCTCCCGCACCCGCACCCGCAAGGAGCTTGAAACATGAAAAGCCTGTTGGATCGCGGAAGCGACGACGTACGGAACCCGTCGTTCAGAGCGAGCCGACCTCGACGAATGAGTCGACCCATAGCACACGAAAGCACAAGAGAAGACGCAAGGACACGGTAGGAACACCAGCACCAGCACCAGCACCAGCACCAACACAGGCTCCGGCTCCGGCTCCGGCACCCACCCCGAGTGCACAAGGCCCTCCATCCGAGAAGCCCAAGACCCTTAAATTGAAATTAATCTTCTCGAAACGAGAAACGCCGACAAATTCTACCAACACGACTAACACATCAGACAAGTCGAAGAAGCGCCCTCATTCCGAGCCCGAGACAAATGGTGATAAACCAGCGAGCCACGGACCGTCAAAGAGTCCTAACGCTTCTTCATCCAATGCGAACCCCACGGCTACCCCGAGACGTCTACTCAAGCTTTCTACTCCCAAGCAGGAACGCAAAGAGAGAACCAACGACATCCTAGCCACCTCTACTCCCGAAGTCCCCGCTTCTGCCGAGCAGAACTCGCACGCCACCCCCGGTGGACGTCCACGTCGTCGCGCCGCAGCAGCATTGATGGCCGAGTTTCAGAACCACGCCGAAAAAAGGGCTCGTAGAGCCAATGCGCGGAAGAAGACCAACGCTGAGGCGCCCGATGAAACACATCCTGGTCAGGGTACTGGCTCTACCCAGAGTGGTTAATCCACTTATCGATCAAATACGATAATACCATGAACATTCTCTTTGCTTCCATACGACTCAACCATTTAAATCAATCCACTTTAATCCTTCATTTTAAGTGACCACAGTCACATATTGACTTGTTAGATATTTGACTACCACGGCGTTATGAATGGTCACTGGAACTAAGCATAGCGGAAATCTTTCACTTTTTATTCAAGATCGGGCAGGTAATTGCACTGGCGTTCGACACATTTGCTTTTACTTTTATTTTTATTTTTATTTTTTAAATTCGTGTGCAAGTTCCTCTGGACCCTGTCTTACAGTTATTCAGTTATGCTTCTTCGTGTATCGTTTCTGTGCCTCGACCTATCCCATCATACGACACTACAGGCGGTTGGACCGAGTACATCTTACTCAGATCCCCCCTGTTGTCCACCGCTCGCCCAAAATGTCCATCAAGACACGGGGCGAGATAATGATAGGGACTGTACTATTGCCTTCTCCTTTTTCGGTGTACAGTGGCTCTCTGCGTTTCCTAATTTTCTATTTCAATCTGGCCTGTCGATCCAACAAACGGTTTGGGTCAAGAACGGACAGAGTAGAAAACAAACAAACTAATCGCCTTTGCGGGATTAATTATTGTATCTGATATATGTACTTATTTCAACATGGAAGTTACGAAATCAGCTGGTTGAATTTAGAATGGGAAGGATTCGCCGTCTTCGAACTGATGCTATATTTCTGTTCATTGCTGCCAAAAGAAAGTAGACCGACAGACAGCCTCAGGCACCAACCAATACCAACCAATACCAATCGATACACCTGACTTTTCCGCCTCTTCCAAACCAATCCAAAAAGAACACCGAAACAACATCCCAGCAATAAACTAAACCCTACATATTGAGATCAATAGTAAGAATAAGGGGTAAAATAGAAACGAAGAGAACAGAAAATGTCCCAACAACCCTCCAGACAACCCAGAGTGGTCGTTAACCCTCAATCCCTTCAACGCCCACCACCATCTGTTTCCCGGAGAGGAGGACCCCAAGCAGTCCGGGATATCCGGCAAACAAAGGAATATAAACTTGCTGCGAGACGGTATGTTTCCTTTACTTTACTTCATTTACCATTATTCTGGAGGATAAGATCCGGGAGTTATATGTAGTTGAGACTGGTTTGGGCAAAGGATTAGATACTAATATGATGGATGTTTGCAGATGGCTTTCGACGATCGTGGCGTTGCCGATTCTGATGTACACTTCTTATGTGCTTTATGAGAGGAGTAAGAGTTTTTTTTTTTTTTTTTTTTTTTCTTTTCTCTTTTCTTTTCGTGTGGGTAGGAATTGGGGGCTGATTTTTGATGTTTAGCTTATGGGGACAAGACACAGAAGAGATTGGTTGGTCCTACGGGGTCGGAGACGGAGTCAGAAGGTAAAGGGGGAAGTGCTTAATTTCCCCCTGGCTGTATATTAGTTGCATTTATGGAATATGTATTCTTGCTCTGTTGAGGATATCGTAAAATTAAATGAATGCATTGTAGCAGATGGTTTCTTTTGCTGTTTTGTACATTGAGACAGACCAAGTCACGCCATCTAAATAATAACAGGCCTCAAGGCCAGGGGTTTGGGGGAAGCGAGAATCGAATGAAACATGATGCAAGTGATAGTCAGTGACAACACTTTTGGTTAAGGGAAGACTAAACAAAGCACTGTGCCCAGTTCCCTCCAGATCTGACGAAACTCAGTCCCTCGACGAAGTCATCACGTTTGCATCGACCATGCTTATCAACATCACAGCCGTTCAATGGGATAATCCGGTCATTGACCAATACCCGGACAAGCGGTTCCTTCTCGTCTTTGCACTGCATCATCTCCACATAGGCTCTAGCTCCAAAAGGTACAGCCCAAGCAGAGGAATACCCGCCCATCTCCTCAGGGGACTGCACCGAGGTCTGTGAAAGAGGCTTGGTGCTATTGTATAGACCGAGGGCAAAGAAAATGGAGATCATTGTGTTGTCATGAGAGAAGTCCGCATAGAGGGTAGCATTCAGCGGGAAGGTGGCTGGATCTGAATCCAGGGTGATGTTGGTGCTCGTGTGGTCCTTGACAGGGGACTGGGTCAACCGAGCAATCAGCTCATTTGCGAAGCCAATACCTTGTGCCGGTCCCAGTGGGTTCCCTGCGCCGTATCCGTAGTACTTCTTGACTGACTGGAGATAATCATATTGCACCCATTCTTCATGACTGAACAAGGCACAGAAGGGTGAAATCCGGTGGCCGTCGCTAGTCAAGGCAACGGTGTCGTACGAACACATGTCCATAAGGTAGATCACCTCTCTCTGCGAGAACTTGGTCCCTGGGAGATCCTTCTCCAGACGCTCAAGGATCGAAGGCACAAACACACTCATGAACTTGTACTCCGCCTGATCTTCCACCTCACTCTTCTCAAAGGTGGTACAGACGCTATGATCCAGAGTATTGTTGAACCCATCAACCTCAGGAATGACCACATTGACGATAGGACCAGGTTGACTCCGATTAGCCTTGCTGCTGCGCAACTTTGCCTTCTGGAAGCCCTCAATAAACTTCTCTCCGGACGCAATTACCCGATCGGAGCCCGCTGCCCGAATAAAAGGAACGACGTTCCTGGCGAGCGCCTCATAGCGTTGGTAGAACTTGATGCCCGAATCCACCAACTGATTCTCTCCAAAGGCCGTAAGATCGTCCGCACCCAGTGAGTAATTGTAAGACTTTAGGAACGCATATCTCCCCGAGAACGAAGTAGCATTACGTTGGACCGCCTTGATGAGCTTGGCATACTTCTCGGACTTATCCGCAGTTGGATACCGCGCTCCGTGACGTGAGAGCACCTGCGCAAATGTCACCTGGCAATGGTCCGGAACTTCCTCCCTGAGGGGAGACTCCTCTTCGACCGAGAAAAAAGGCGAATACTGGCCCCACAGGTGCGAGACGTTGGAGAAGCACTGGTATCCTTCGTCAATAGTATTGCACGACTCGTGTCTTGGACCCGAAACCGGAGTTCCGGAGACCCTAGACGAATGTCAGCTACTGTTGTATCAAACCATTCAGAACAGAATTGAATGCGAACTCACCTTGACAGAAGAAGAGTGATCGAAAGGAACACAGAGAGGACAGCCATGATGCTCACAATGGCAACTTTTTTACCGATTGACAAGCGGCCCGGCCAGCACCTCACGCGGATGGGACGGTGCTCATATAAGCCCCTCATCTTCGTCTCATGTTGATCAAAAATGGAGACCCTGCAAACCCTAGCGTCGCCCTGTGATGCCGCGATATCGGAAGGAGCGATGCTAGTGACGCGGTAGTGGAGTGGGGGGAAAGTTGTAGTAGTTTCTTCGGAAAAGCAACGTGAGACATGCTATAGATAGTGACTACGAGAGCCAAGGATGAGGGACCTAGGAGTGGTAGTAATTGTTGCTGGTCTCTGGTGAGTTGTTTGTGTAAGAGCGGTGTGTCTGATAGGCTGTCCAGGACCACGTGGGCACGGGAATGGTTGGCGTTGGTGCCTGATTGCCTATGTAAGGGATAGGAAATGGTTTGTTTGGTATGGGGACGGAAAAGAATCGTTCCATGGTTATAGAAAACCTCGAGATCCGATCGGACATTTACTTCTTTTGCAGTTAAGATCTGACGGTAGAATCCACCATCATGGACGGCACTGGTTGCCCTAGCTGGTTTGATATTGATCAGGGGGCCCGGGTTATCAATCAGTAGTGCACTACCGTCCAATCCCTCACCCACGCTCTCCGAGACACCCTCTTCGATAATATGGCCAATTTCGTTACGGAGTTACATTCCCGGATAGATCAGGATAAACCATCAATCCCCAGTCAACTAGTGCGAAGACCGTGGGGGAGTGTCCAATGAGGCAATGGCCACAAGGCTACCACTTACTATACCGAAACATCCTAGACGGCGTTCATCCAAGGTATGCGCAATTAATCTATCAAACATTCCATGAATCAACCTAATGACCTAATAATAACTGAATAGTATCGAGTTTCGTGCAGCGGATGGTTGCATCAGATAATCCCTACCCGTGAATTCTCATTTAATAACGATCTTCACCGGATATCGCCGAGTAATCTGACGTGAGATGCACAACGGTTTTTGACAGTGAATTCTTTTTTTATTTTTCCTTTTCTCTCGCTTTTTTGTTCTTTCTTGGATCTTGTTCTCGGGCAACGATATTGTACAGGTATATGGTAGATACCATAATCCCATGATTGAATGGCCAGGTCATTTTGAACAGTAATGGAAATATCGCTCTCAGTTGCACGCTCAAATCAAAATCAGAGCCGTGGTGGTATCTTTCGTCTAATGGAGTCCACGGATAAGCAAGCCAGAATAAATCCCAACAACACCGGACGATAGGTAGGCACAGAAGTGCCATGAATAGACCTGCGCGGGTAGGCGATGGGGCAAATCAACCGGTTTAATGTGAAAGCAGACATGCCCCGTTCAAACATTTCTCAACTGAAGAGACGGGATGAAACAAAACTATAAGCAAGATGAAACATTGACACCTGAAAGCAGACAAATATATGCAGGAATGTTGAGGAACCCAGTTCCCACAAATCAAGAATAAGAGAGCCATCTGCTTTCGCCATTTAAATAAATCCAACTTGTCATGCTCATCACGCAAATGACAATTTCCTCCAAACACAATGAAAATTTTCGCCTCAGGCGAAATAAATATATGATCGGCCAATTTCTGTTGGGAGCCTTCCTATTGTCAGAATAGATGACAAGTGAAGATGCTCGGAAAAGAGAAGTTTAAAATGATAAATTTCTAATACAAGACAGAAGCCGTGTATCTCTCAGAGTGGCACGGGAACTCCTCGGATAGAAAGGAAGTGAACCCGCATACTGTATGGGTTAAATGCCTTGCATCCGCAATCAAGTACGTGTCCATGACCCAGGGAACTGTGGCAATGACCTTGCCTGCTGTTCATCTGCCAGAGTCCCTCGGCTAGTCCAGTTACCTGCTGCCCTAGCCGTCGAGGCGGGCGCCGGTACTCCTGCTGTGTCCACGACGCGCTGCGTGGTGTCTGTATTAGACCAGGTTTGGTGGTCACGGTCCGAAGACGTCTTCTCGAACGACGGTCGAAGGGCCCGAGGAGAGGCCGGCCTGGTCGGGAGTTGACCAGCCGGTACGAGACGGCTAACATGTTCACGGTAGAAGTTCCTCTCGGAGCGATAAAAGTCGCGTTCCTGCATTAAGATACGAATTTCTTGGACTTGTCTTTGTAGTGCCTCTGTTTGCTTCCGGATTTCATCCTGCTGGGCCGTGATTTTCTGTTCCATCTGCATTTCGTTTCGTTTCCTGTTGCGGAACCTTCTCGAGGCATCACTGTTTGCCTTCCGCTTCTCTGCCTGACTAGAGGAGCCTGATTTCAGATCTAGAATGCAGGGGATCATGCCGGGGTAAGGAGGATTCTCCGCCTGTGAACCAGCCACGGCGACAGGCTCACCCCCGGTACTCCTATGTCCTCCCATTACCGAGGGTAATCGACTGGCTGGCTCCATCGTCGTATGTGGTGCAGGAGGCAAATATGCTGGTGGACCTGAAGGCGCAGAAGCGGTCGCGACCACAGGAGACGACCGTCCAAAGTGGCTAAAGGTGGAGATGGGAGTTGTAGGACTCGTCTCCTGAGAACTGGGATTCGGCGTCGGATTAGCACTTGTTCGACGGCTGTGGAAGGTCGGGGTCGAATGAACAGACACGGGGACAGGCTGCTGGTATCCAGACACAGAAACCGACTGTCCAGTGACTGAATCCACAGGCAAAGGTGAACCAGGAGTCACCGTGTATGGTCCCGGACGTGATTCTTGAATCAGTGGAGATTGAGAAGCACTTGCTTTTCGGGGGTACCCAACCCCCGTGCTGACAAAACGAGCTGATGGTGAGACAGGTGTAATGATTTGACGACTTCTCATTCCTGGAGATGCTGATAGGCGTTTTGCCTGTGTGGATGGGGATGGGAGATGTACTGTTGCGAGGGGAAGGTGTTGATGAGATGGGGACGTTGACAACTGCTCACCCGCTCCCTCCCAGGGAACCTGCGTAGTAGGAGCGGATCCTGGTGGTGCTTTCGCTGGGGGGTTCAGGATAGACTCAACTCCAATCGGGCGAAGCTGCGTAGAACTCAGCGGGGGTTCCACGGGGGTTGACGGGTGCCAGGAAACCGGGCGAGGATGACCGGGTTCACGGCCGTTCAAAGACAAATCCTCGTCTACAAATGGTCTTTTCTTCTCAGGGGCTCTGCGTCGCTCAGCTCGAAAGACATCTTCCGATGATGGGGCTGAAACTGGGGAGATCTGCGACATATGCTCCGAGTCTCTTTCAATGGACTGCCGCAAGAACCTGGGGCATGGCGGGGGCCCCCCTCTCTCCAGGTGAGCCGAAGACTCGGGCAGGGAAGAGCGAGAGAGGGCGCCAGTCGGTTGGGTGAGATGGCAGCCAGGCAGCGAATGATATTGATGAGTGGAATGCCCCGGGTTGGCGTACGGGGTATTAGTCAACACACTGATCGCTAGGGTCGCCACGGTGAAAGACAGAAAATAAATCGAAAGGTTAAATCTGAAGAGGTTTCAGGGAGGTATTATAAAGCTTGATTTGCCCTCAGGTGATTCTCTCCGTGTTTGTACTCTGTGTGAAGGTTCGTATCAGAATAAGAGAGCAGCAATACTACAACCAAAACAGGGCCACTAGAAAACCCCCACAGCGAATGAGACAAGATAGTTATATGTGATAGTAAATCAGGTAATAAAAACGACACAAGTCCGAAGAGATAAAAAGAAAAGAAGATAAAGGATATTCTAAAGCATATAATAAAAGAGATAAACAGAACCTAAGTTCATAAAAGAACACCAGCTGGAGTGTGAACAACAAGAGGTTAGTCAGATAGGATTCGAAAGCCGATGGGGGAAAACTTTAAATTGATCTTGATTAAGAGGACAAAGAAGAGAGAAAAAGAAACCAAGGTGAAGATGAGAGGCAAGATGGATATTATTTCTAATTATTATTTATTGATCGCGGAGGGATTTGCTTCATATTCAAAGCCGTTGACAGCAAGCAATTCAGCGGTGTGAAATGGGGTGAGTGGGACCAAAAGTGATGGATGGGTTTTGGATTGACCACAGCCATGGGGAGTAAGAAAAATAAAAATCGCAAATAAAAATAAGACATAATATTAAAAAGAATAATGAAATAAATAAATAAATAAAAATGAACAGTTAAGACAACCTAGGGACCCAGAAAAGCTCATGAACTGAGAATTGGGAGAGTTTAAAAAAAAAATAATAAAATAATAAAAAATAAAAAAGGGAAAAAGAAGGCACAACGGTGGATGGAATGACTAGTAGTTAGTAGGAGCTGTTAGAGTTGCTCCCAATGCTCATCCCTACAACCTATTCCCAGACATATACGTATGTATGTACATGGATATACTCCGTTCAGAGGTACATACATACACACAGGATACCTAACCTAACCAACCCAAAGGAAAGTAGGTATATACCAGGATTGCCTCAATGCATGCATGGGTTAGGCCCATTCATACATTAGGTACACAGCCTGGGCAGAATTACAGACAGACAATTCGGTCATTACAAATCCGGTACAGTACGTACGTAAGGAACGAAGGTCCCGTACGTATAACCAAAGTACCACTAGAGGGGGGGAACCGCCGTGATGGAGCCCGGGGAATCGGGAAACCTCACCCTGGTTCACCTCGACGGGTTTCCAGAATGAGCTAGCAGGAGAACTTTTTGAGAGAAGGAATGTAATCGTGTACCTAATCACGACTAATTCTTTCTTTAGATTTCTGGGCCTTGGATTGATAACAAGGAGAGTTACACCGGATGTGGATCTCAACCTTATTTATAATCAAATGGCAGATTATCTCAATAACAAGGGGGGAAAAGACCACAGCTGCATATTTATCCAGTATGTATGTACATACATACAGGCTCAAAGCTCTGTCTGCATCCTAAATTGTTGCCACTGCTAACTTGCTTATGAGGGGGACCCTTAAACCGTGAAACTACGACCTAACCACTCTCCTAACTACTGTATCCACCAATAGATGCACTAAAAGGGCCACACTGGGTGGGCTTTGAGGCTGGGGAAAGATGCAAGTGAATTAGTGGCGCCGTCGCCATGGTCATGGACTTGATCGGTGGAGGCCTGAAATTACATAGTGCCATGCTAACCTGGACTACAGAAAATGGATATCTTTTAGGGTCGAAAAGGTATCCATAGCGACCTTCCATCCATTACTACCCATGCAATAGATATTGCCTATGCATACGTACGCACGGGTTTCTAGTACTTACCGTCCCTATATGCATGAGCATTTATATTTGATCCAAGGAGAAATTATGTGTATACAGAACAACAATGAAAAATGTAGTAGAGTTGGGGTGGAATGGGGAAAAACCATTTGCATATATACCAAACCGGAGATCGATTCATTAGCACCAATGGAATTGACCCTTGAGAAATATGAAATATGAAAATTAATAGGATTAAAGAAAGAGACTCGACCACTGTAGTGGGTTCCCAGCTCTTCGTCTGGTCTTAAAAAGGGAGAGAGAGGAAAAAAAGGTCTTCCCCATTGTCTTGGAACATTTTGGCACCGAGCTAATGTCTCACTGCTTCCCGTCTAACTTTCTCCAAAGATTCCCCGAATCTACGGCTCCGGCAGTTACCGCTCACTTTAGTTATGACCTGGGGAGACTTTCTTTCTCGCTAGTACCTTAATTCCCACGCGTATCATATTGACTTGATATTGCTACTTTTTTTTCCTGGGGCAGGATGTGGTGTATCAGGTAGAACTAATAGCCAAAACCTTCTCAAAGAAAATGACTGACGTATGGCTGACTCAATATAATCAGATCAGCTCAAACCGATGAGCAATGAAGATTCCATAACACAAAGGACCGATGTGTGGCTTCATCTCCAGCTAGGACAAATGACCGTCCTGTGTGGCTGGCTGGCTCGCTGAGCCGTCCGTCCAGGAGTCTAGAGTCTGGAGTCTGGGCAGTCTCATCTCTTCTGGCCCGTGCTTTTATCTGTCCACCACCAAAAACGATAGAGTTTGATGTTGTGAGGCAAGCCATGGAGACTAGAGAATCCAAACAAAGACTCCCGATTAGTTTAGAGCGGGAAAATGGGGCGGAGCCATAGTCTCTCATCCTGGATCGTCGACTAACTCGAATCACAATGTGTTGCATGCAGTGTGCTTCACTTTGGCCCCAAAGTTTGGCAAGTGGTGAGTGGCAGACCGTGATGCACTAATTGACTTTAGGACCTCTGCTGATCACCGTTACTCTTCTCCCTCGTTGTCCCTTACCCCCACTCTTTAGTTATTCCTCTAGACCTGACAGGCTTCCTTACAAGTCACATCAGAGCAAAAGCCAGGCATCAATACCACTAGACACCTAGCAGAGCCCGTGACTTAAGTATTGTCCCCAACTTTGACTCCAGTGGCACGCTGGCCCCCAATCAGATAGATTATTGATGGGAAAGGCAGTCATTGACTTGCTGTCTCCCGAGCGGGCCGCTAGGGGATCCCTTCCTGTCTCTTCAGTCTTAGTTGTCTATTCAAGTCGTGTGAGAGTGAAAATCCGGTATAGGTGTCTCAGCTACGTCATTGGGCATCAATCGCAACACAACAAGGTTCGCAAAGTCATACCTCGTCTAGGACTTTCCACTTCTCATTTTCGGTAACAAAGACCCGCGGATCTAAAACAGATTATGCACGTCTCGATATGTTAGTGCAGTACAGAGGATATGAGGATCTCTGGTACGAAATGTCACGGCGGCCTTGCCGCATCATGTTTCTTGCTCAGGAGCAAGCAAATCCTTCACACTGGACACCGGAGAGAAGGCGATAGAGCTTGACCTGCGAACGTAACGATCTGCAGGCTATACGACACAGCCAGAAACCATGCATAAATGACCGGCAACTAAGCTCCCGGTCATACCGCATGTATGGCTCTTCGACGCTGGTAGGGTCGGAATGCACCCTGTCAAGTGAACAAGCTGAGGCTGCCTGTCCCATCCAGCATCAGTACTACATATAAACCAAACTGAAATATTGAAGGCGAGATGGAATTGCTTTGCCACAGGGATAGATCTCAATTAAATTGTCCCTCACCGCTAGTGGCTAGTGGCGGCCTCTTTCTCCTCCTGAATTAAATCCAATCAGGCAGGTACCTTTTACCGCCTTAATTTTTTCTTTGCCCCCAAAAAGTAAATGTGGAAAATATTTCCTATCAGATATGGGGGTCCTTGAGATAAAAGGGACAAGCATGATTCTATGCAGCTCGAGGCGAGGCATACCATACCAAAGAGTAAAGGAGAAAGAAACTTACTACTTACCCGAATTGACCTGGGAAGTGAACAATGTCGGTAAGGATCAGTGAGCTCCATTTTCTGCAGCAAAACCACAAATTACCTGCAGTGAGTTTAGGAAATTCTTTGGCGATTTGTGCGATCGAGACGTTATCATTGGCCAGAACCTGGAAAATTTGTAATTTTGAGTGCCTCGGGTCATACCCCAAGAGTTACGGAGCACTGCTTCCTTCAGTTAGTGTCATGCTGCTGAGTTTCAGTAGGATTTACCCACCCACAGCCACCCAGCCGACCAACATGCTAAATGGGCCTCATAAATTTTAGTTTCGCGTGGATGTAAAGCGTTAGTTACGAGCGGCAGCCTTCATTGGAGGTCTCAACCCCACGGAAAAAGGCGGTATTCGAATGGACGACTTCGGGAATGATTAACGTCGCAAAAGCGGTCTCTGGGCATCCTAGAGTGGATCAACCCGAATATATTTGGGTCAGCAAACAAATAGTCAATAACGGGTGATGGTAGATCGTGTGGGCCGAAGCGAGGCGTGCGTGGTCTGGAATGACAGATGACTCGGAGACCGATGGGATCTTCGCGGGTCATTCCAACTCGACTTTCAAGGCCACATGGTCGGTCGTGCCATCATGGGTACACGCTAACATATCCTTTCTGAGTATAGCGATAGATAGAGCGAGGATGTGGAAGCTACTAGGTTAGTTAGCGTAGATAGGGGATACAGCGCGTGGCAGCTAAAAGGAAGGAACTAGTCATTGGACATATACATAACACGTTGCTGTATCCCAACTTTTCCACTGCCATCGCGGGAAGTGGAGTTCAACGCTTTTGTTTATCGAATCGATAATATGTTACATAGTGTCCGCCATGAGCGAAATAGACATTCCCGGAATTAGTTTCCGCCCTGTACTCCATGGTTTCTCTGGAAGTAGATTCCATCAAGGAATGGGTAATTGAATGCCAGTATGCCGGAGATGGAACGAAGATGAAGCCAAAATGGGGGGTTATGGATGGAGACGACGGTTGTGTGAGTGAGGGAGAGTTAACTAATAGTTGGCCGCGAGTTAGCTTAAGTTCCACAATTTCCACAATTCCCTACGTCAGCGCCTTGTCTTTCAGGCGTCTTTTCCCAGATGTGTGGTTCGCGGCCCTATCCGCTTAAACCATATCTCACTCTACGTTTCTTTTTAAGGGGTATGGAGATAAGGAATAGCTTCTACCATTTTTCTCGAAGACTTGTCTTACGACGGCATACGAAGATCAATCAACAGTGTTTGAATTTTGGATCTTCTTTGGCGTATTGAGTATGTGCGTATCATATCCACACTATCATCGAGTTGATCACATCAGTTATCACATACTTAGTCAACTTAGTTACCGGAAAAGCTTTAGTCATAGACTTATTCTCTTTTTCTTTTCCGTTCCTGTTCCTTTTTTTTTTTTTTTTTTTTAATTCTTTTACTCTATTATCTTCCGCCCCTGACTACCGAGTGCACGTCTTCGGAACCGCTGTATGCGCCGGTCAATCCCAATGCTATCTGATAGCTCCAATCGACCGTGTGGGTTTCCTATTTTTGAGTTCAAATGGTCAATGGTGCGTTCACCCTAAACCTTTTCAATATCCTAGGGAAAAAAGCACGCTCCATTACCTCATAAAGATTAAAAAACTACAATGTGTGCTTTATGTACAATACACACCCTACTAGTAACCTATCCCGCTTTAGACTTTGACTTATGTCTATCATATTGTGGCTTGATACGTAGTAAATCCGCAACTACCTCGAGCTTCCAATCTATTATCCCTGAAAAAGAGGCAACGACTATACGAATTTCCGTATATATAACAAGAACTAGGCTCCCCTAGATAATGTCAATACCTCCCACGAGTGTCTGCATGCTCCTGCATATCGGAGACCCACTGATGGTGCGCTGGTCTGACAAAACCCTTCAATGGGAATCCTAGACACTCAGTCGAAAGTTTTGCCTAGATCCTACAATCATGTACATGCATGCACTATCATAGGTCACACTTGTATCCTACCAACTTTGGAACGGTGGGGTCGAGTAAGACTTATTGCGCGGAACAAGATCACTGCATCCGATCTTCTAGATCCTGTAGGCAGGCTGCATCGTCTTACTTACATAAAGAGAATAATGCTATTGTGTAGGATGAGGGAGCGACCAGACTGGTTTCTTCTGCAATTGGGATTTTCTATGCATCTGTAGTCGATGAATCTGTATGCTCTGGGTGGCTTACGGAGACGCGAGGTACTGTGCCCGTACAGAGGACTGTACAACATAACCGAGTACATGCGATCCCTTTTACTCCGCTGACTTTGACATCGCGTTCTCGAGTATCAAACATATCTTATAAAATGACATCTGGCACCCAGGCAAATTATCACAAACAACGTACTGTCTGAAGCAGGGGTTGCCTTAAATCTCTAGTTCACCTAAGTAACGGTGCCTTATGATTCCATACTACTCAATGTGTAGGTTGCCTTGAGGTCGGTATGTATCCATGGATGAAATTCTGCCAATTGCCTGATCACACGAGATCTATAGGGATTTAAGATTTAACAGATCCACACATATGTATTTCTTCTGGCTAGATCCTTCTTCCTACATGAGACATATATGTCTACCTTCAATTCTCGTCTCTTCTCTTTCCCCAATTTTAAAAAGTACGTGCATGATTCTTCTTGCCTCATTGGCCACCAACGCGAGGCTGCGGTCACTCCCGGAACTAAAGCATCTGCAACCATCACTCGTCATGTAATGCAAACATCGTCAGCTTCATCGCCTCATCCTCAGCGAAAAATTCAAAATGGCTCCTGCAAGGGATTCCTTCGGCGAATATGATTTTACGCCAAGAATCCAGAAACAACACGGCAGGCGGATTATCCAATGGTTCGAGGATTAAACGTACCGGTAGCACATGACTGGAGGAGCTTATGTGGGCTGTTCGTCTTAATCCATCAACTCCTTGGGCAACAACTCGGGTTTCAGTTAGGAACTAAAAAAAGAAAAATCTATCCAAATCTTTTTCCCGGGCGGCAAGGGGGTATACTTAGATCTCATCTAGACAGGCATACGAGAAGGCACCATGGGTGACGATGGATTATCTTATATAGATCTGTTGATTAGTTTTCGTTACGACTGAGTGGTTATTGCTTCCTTCTCTATAGTAAGTATGTATTACTAACTGTATGCCATATCTACATCAGTTGGGAAACCGAAACTCGTTTTTGGGCTTGCCCCTGATTCCCACATCAACCTTATAAACTCGCCCTCCATACCGGATTGAATTCGGGAACTGCTCATCATCGATGGTATCCTTGGCGGTGGTGATGAACAAATCTGTTCCCACAAAGACTGGACAGGTGACGTTTCTCGTGGGGAGCGACACTTCGCCAATAACCTTCCCTTCCGGCGAGATGCGAATGACTTTACCGCCTCCGTAAATCGCACTCCAGATACAGCCTTCTGCATCAATGGCAAAGCCATCGGGTTCTTTTGGCTCTCCCAGGTCAAAGTGGACTCTACGATTGCCGATCTCTCCGGTTTGGGCATTGAAGTCAAACGCGTAAATCTTCCCGGTGGGCGAGTCGGTCAGGTACATAGTATCGTCGGCATGGTTCCAGCCAATCCCATTGGGAATAGTTAACCCTTCGACCATACGGTGCAATTCCATGTCGGGGTCCAACCTGAAGAGAACAGCCTCGTTACCTGGGGCTTGCACTTTGGGATCATTCATGGAACCAGCCCAGAACCGCCCATGACTGTCGACCGCCCCGTCATTGAAACGCATTCTGTTTGGGGTGAATCCGCTTAGTCAAGTTCTACTAAAAGTAACAACCAGCTGAACAACAAACTCGGAAGTTTCACTCACTTGTGGGCTCTTTCTGGGTCTTTCTGGTCATCCCAAGCCTTGGTGACATACGAGAGCTCTCCCGTGTTGCGATTGAGTAGAGCATATCCATGTTTCGCGGCTACAACTATCTGATCGCTGTAGGCATCGCCTGGGTCTTTGATGTTGGCGGTTACCCTAATTTCCCATTTCAATAATCAGCTTTAGATTGTCGGGAAAGTTACAGCTGCAGGGGTGTATCTCTGACAGCCTACGCACCCGATTGAAGCAGACGTATCCAAAGTCTTCAAGGAGTCTGGGCCTTTGGCTAAGTCCACGACAAAGAACTTCTGCTCCCAGATGTCAACAAAGCGGAACTCGTTCCTGGACTCATCATAGAACGGGCCCTCCAGTAGCGTCCCGGCGATGTCGATGTACGGCTAGTGGTCGCAAACGGTAAGAATAAATCCATTTTCTATACTTCTCATCCCCTCGTGGTAATACCACCGAAAGGATTCAAATTCCTACCTCAGTGACCGTCCATTTCTGGAGCGCTGACATGATGACAACCCAACACTAAGTAACTAGGCGGCTGTGCTTTGGTTTCGGGCTCTAAACCTTGGAGACAAGCCGGTGGTCTCTAAAGATGGTTGGTTACCGCCAATAATCCCGTAGGAACGTGGATTGCCTAAGCTGTGTGCGTCGTGGCTAGTGAGATAGCCAAAAGGGGAAGTGAGGATCGATTCAATAGTTTCACCAGATTCTCAGGAGACTAACTTATCCAGTGTCGTGGCCATGGGGTGCCAAGACAAACCACACCCCCTCCCCCCCCACCCTGACTTCGATCGATGGAAACTTCTTTTCCTCGTCAAATCATTCGAGGGACGCTTTTGATACGCATAGACTAAATCCTCCTATTAGCGGGTCGCTCACTTTACGTACTAATTTAGGTACACCTAGTACTCTCCATCGTTCACCACTTTCCTTGGTCAATGATGCGATGGTTCACATTTGAGGCGTGAAAAGTACGGTTACGACTACTTCTAGCCGGAAGAATTGCTCCTTCAAGAGTTGGGGGCTTTTTCCCGGTACATGGTGAGGCATCGCTGACTCAGTGGGTTAATTAAAGACTTACAAAACACAAAAAAAAAAAAAAAAAAAAAACGCCCCCGATATTCCTAACGGTGTAGGAGGATGCTTTCCGGGCCAATTGCTTCTCAAGCTATTGGACCTATGGTGGACATGATTATTGAAAAGCTGCACCCAAGACACGTATCCACAAAACGGGGCTATCACACGTCATGTGAATAAGCAAAAGCGAGACAACAAACGTGGTCATAGAACAACTGTGGGAGGGGAAGGGAATCGAAACAAGAGAGGAACCACTCAATCTGTTGCTCCAAGGTTCGATTAATCAAAAATTGCCGCCTGGGATGTCCACCGTGCGCGAGTCTTGAGCATTTTAAAGGATCGTGGCCACGGTGCGGCAAACTTCCCGTGTTACGCCTCATTTGTTCCAGACTACGATGGGTGGGGAAATTTGGGAAAACGGGAGCCATAGCAACAAATAGGAACCCATCCGGCCTTTTCCACCTAGAGCTAGACAGTTTGGAAAAGAATTAGCTGCCGGTAGGTCTATCCAAGCCTTAAGCAAGCTGCGTGACAGAATTGAGGTCGCCTTGCGAATGGAGAGCTCCACATTCGTCCCTGGTGGTTCCTTGGTTGCAGACACGGCACGACAGCCAGGGTCCCAAGCTCCCGGACTTTTGGCCTTACCAGCTGGAAGTCTGGCGTACAGCCGTTAAATGACAGGTCTGCATAGCTTGCTGCATTGATCACCCGTTCTTTGTGCGTCTTCTAAGGTCTCTGCCGCCACAAAGTTCACCTGCATTGATGGCCTGCGGTCAGACACAGACATGCTCGGAAGTCCGGGGAGCCCTCAATCTCTCCAGGCTTTTTGGTGAAGGTCAAAGAGGGGAGGGAGTTGAAACGGCCACTAAAACTTCCAAATTCCTTCGACGAAACTCTAGCATCAAGCCAATACCATTCAATTTGGTAGTAAGTAGGCTGCTTGTACTAGCGGTCGCACATCCATACTAACGCTAGGAGTCTTAGTGAAGGCCGTAATTATGAGCGACTCTTTGATAATGCCGTTCTTGATCCGGTCTGGAAATCTGGTTCCAGACGTCAAGTGTCGCATATACTTCACTCAAGATTCGGCCGAACTGGACCATCCGGGAAGGATCGCCAAAATAGGACCAAACCTACACCAGTAAATGGCAGCATCATTGAGATCTACGGTGCATCAAAGTCTACTCTGGACAGAGTTGCTTTCGACCGTGACTGTCGGTCTGCGGTGCAGAGAACTAACGGTCGTACTAAGAGATAAGAGTATTTTCCCTCAGCGGAGTTCTGCCAGCTCGAACTTCGATACACATTGTTGGGCAGTTGAGAGTAAGTACGTACTTGCAGAAGCAATCCAGACGCCCTGATATTCTGATGTGATCCACCAACGAAGGCACGGGCTATGGGCCCAGTTACTGAATTGAGCACTTGCTGAAAATGCGGTGTAAGCTCAGGTAGGACGCAGCGTGTCCATTCTACTCCGTCCTCTTCAAATTTTGGGATTCAGCGTGTCCGACCGTTAACAACGAACTTGAACTCCTGATCATCGAGTCTGGACTGTATGACTTATGATACACAGATACTACTGTACATCGCATGAATTTTCGACTGGAATGGGCCAATGCAAACGGGGATGGATAGGCAGCCTCACATGATCAATTCTTCATGCAATGCAAGACACTTTCTGTAACTTACATGGTTTGATGCATGATAGGCGGTAGAGTAATGGGATGTATCGTACCGTTTCTTTCTGTCTCAGTATCAGTACCAGACGTACCGAATACTGACCTTTTAGTACCTACAGTAGCATAGAGTCCATCACAATTACACCTCGGATCAGAATTTATCTCTCTATCTATCCATCCATTAACTACTCCAACTCACTAACCCAGTCAGTTTAGTCATAATTCTTCCTTTCTGCTGCATGTAATTCCGCGGGCAGATAAGAACAGGTCCAATGATCGAGTTCCCCCTACTTGCCGGCAACTTTTCCTTCCCCAGCATTGGAAATAAAGAAGCAAAAATACCACCACGCAGCCCAACAGAAAAGCAAATCCAAATAAGGATTCCTGCATCCTGCAACTAAGAAAGCATCCCACTCCAGAGCTGCCACGACAGATACCTCAAGAAACCCAACCCACCGGCCAACCACACCTCAGTCTCAAAATATTCCAACCCTTGGCTGTTTGTCATTGGCGGGGTATTTTCTGTTAACCGCGATTTTACGCTCAATTCTACCTCTTCGTCTTGTTACCTCTGCACATTTCGTAGCGGATTGGTTAGAATTTAAGAAATTTCCTCGACAGGTTGACGAGACTCCCTTTTGGGTTAGGTCCACATCAACCTAGGTTCCCGGTTAGGTACCTAGGAAGTACTACCTAATTGACCTAAGCCGGTGAAATTGAAAGGTGAGGTGGTAGTGATTGTTGTCGTGCAGTGCATTGCTTTGGTGTACTTCATATGCATTTGTTGTTTAGACCGAGTGGGTAGATGTACCTGATTGGGATTCGGACGTGTAGTAGTGTTGAGTTGTTTTTTATGTGGTTTCTCACTTTGTCTGTACCCTGACTCTTAGTAGTGGATTCTTGGCCTGTACGCTGTGTTGTTTGCAGAAGATGGGTAGCAATTAATGTTTACCCTGCATTGCATTTAGCCAGGTTATTGGGATATCTATACTTGGTATACCGCATGAGTACCCAGTGACCTCTCATTTACTCCCAAGTAATATATATATATAAATATAAATCAACACACAGCCACCACCACCACAGCTCTAAAAAAACCCAGTAATCTAGCAAACATTCCAAATTCACCAACAAAATAATCCACAAAGAAAACCGAATCTCTCATCACTTACCTCCAGCATGTATGTACGTCAATCCAAATCCAGATCTATATTGGGTACCAACACATCTCACGTGGCCATACACACATTAGCCTACTTAAGGTACTGTACAACACCACCTTAGCATGAGTTTACCTATAGGTAACTCAATGTATGTACCCTCATTCATTCAATTCATTCATCCGGCCATCCTCCCTCTCTTTATCTCCTTCCTCTTCTTTTCTTTGGAACCAGACCCTCTCACCACCTATTCACCTTTATCATTTGGCCTCACAAGATGGCCCCGTTACACCGTCATCGCACATGAGCAAAGCCGTCGGCCGAAGGGAACCCAAGTACGCCTCGCAAGCTACCTATCTTATGTCATTATCTAGTGAGAAGTAATCCCGCCTTGCCCTCTGTTTTAACTTTCGATGTGAGGTGTACACAGGGTCCGCGTGATCACGTACAGTAGTCAGTAGCTGGGAGATCTAAGATCGCGAAACTCAATGTATGTCGGGAATCGTACGCCTTACTTGGGTTATACATAGCTAGATCGTGTAGAGAAATCGGTGGGTGGTGGGCGTAGGATGACATCCGTTTGTACTACACATATGTCGGTATATATCTTTATAGGGCCTGTGCTGGCGGGGGAGGGGGGAGCTGATGTATGTATGTACTTACGTAAGTAGCTACGCGAACTATGTAAGTATCTAGGTTTAAATAGATATGTACTGGTGTCTGTCGTTCTGGTGTGATGTGCCTCAGATGAGTTTGTTTGTTTCCCATCAAGGATGCATGTGCCTAAGATTTTAGGTGTGGCGAATAGACTATCTTCTGTCTGGGTTCATCTGACTTACTCGGGGCGTTAGCGTGTGGATACGTATGTGCTACATATACCGTCGGAGGATGGTTGGTTGAATGGTTGGTTGATGCCTACCTCTTGCAGGTAGTACCTAGATACATGCAATTGGTGTGAGGAAGAGAGTTTGTTAGGTAGGGTTTTGTAGGCAAGGAAGGTGGTACGCATGGTTGGGGCCAATGTGGGTATACCACGTTTTTTTTGGGGTTTGTTCTAACTCTCCGTTTGGACGTTTTCTAAATGCAAGGTGCCTATATTTGATGCTATGGCACTTGGGTATGTGTGTTGTGGTGTGTGGTGGATTGTTGGATAGATTTTAAATTTTTTCCCCCCCCATTTTATTTCTAAGTCCCTGGATCCAGCTGGCATTTGGCTATCGTATATACAAACTTAACACATCATTGATGAGGTTGCAATGCATTGCATTACAGTCTGCATCCGAGGTTGACGTGAACGGCCTTAACCTGTGAGTATGCCTCCAATCCGGCTTCACCGAGCTCGCGGCCGATACCGCTCTGCTTGACGCCGCCAAAGGGGACCCGGAAGTCGCTATCGTTGCTGCTGTTGATCCAAACCATGCCTGCTTCAATCTCGGAGGCCACGCGGTGGGCGCGTTCAATGTCTTTGGTGAATATGGCCGCACCCAGTCCGTATGTCGTGTCGTTGGCGCGTGTCACGGCCTCATCCTCACCGGAGAAGCTGGAGATGACAACGAATGGGCCGAAGACTTCTTCCCTGTAGATACGCATGTGGTCCTTAACGTCCTTGAAGATAGTCGGCGCGATGAAGAAGCCCTTTCCATCGCCGGCATTCTTGTAAGGCTCGCCGCCAGCGACAAGGGTAGCTCCTTCCGACTTGCCGGCCTCGATGTATGAGAGGATCCGGTCGTACTGCGCCTTGGTGATCTGAGGGCCCTGGAAGGTGTCATCGGCGAACGGGTCACCGACTTTACTTGTCGCGGCCACTTCTTGCTTGAAAAGCTCCACGAACTTGTCATAGACAGACTCGTGGACTAGAATACGAGAAGTGGCGGTGCAGACCTGTCCCTGGTTGTACATGATGCCGATGTGTGCCCACTTGGCGGCCTGCTCAAGGTCTGCGTCGCTGAACACAACTAGAGGTGATTTGCCACCGGTTTCGAGGGTGATGTTCTTCAAGGTGCCGGCGGCCATCTTCATGACCTCTCGGCCCGTCAAGGTAGAGCCGGTGAAGGCAACCTTGTCAACATCAGGGTGGGTCACCAGGGCGCTACCAGCCACCCTTCCAAGGCCGTTGACGATGTTGATAACACCGGGAGGGAATCCGGCTTCCTTAATGAGAGTGGCGAGGTACAGGATGCTGAGAGGGGTCTGCTCGGCGGGCTTCATGACAATGGTATTACCACATGCCAGTGCAGGGCCAAGTTTCCATGCAGCCATGGCAAGAGGGAAATTCCATGGGATGATCTGGCCTACTACACCAATAGGCTGGCGCAGGGTATAGGCAAGCTTAGCCGATGAGGTGCTAATAGTCTGGCCATGAACCTTGTCGGCATAGCCAGCATAATACCGAAGAGTGTTGAGGACCTCACCCAGATCCTCGGCTAAGGAGACGGAGTAAGGTTTGCCTGGAGAGAGTCAGTCAAGAATGAAACCAAACCTAGTCGGCAAGGAGAGGCTACAAACCATTGTCCCATGTTTCAATGGTGGCCAGAGTCTCTCTGTGCTGTTCAATCAGATCAGCTAGCTTCAGCATCAGAGCACCCCGGTCGGTGGGTGAAAGCAGCTTCCATGATGGATCCTTGAAGGCTTTACGGGCAGCTTTGACGGCGATGTCAATATCTTCTTCACCCGCAGCATAAACCGAGGCAATCTCCTTCTCGTCTCTGTGAGCTTGGTTAGTTTGAGTTGTTTTGATCACGGGACATGCTGTCAGGTACGACTGGGCTAACTTACGAAGGGTTGATGGTAGCGAACTTCTCGCCCGACTTGGACGGAACAAACTCGTTGTTTATGAAAAGACCGATAGGCTGAGAGTACTTGCGCCCATTGGGGGCTGTCAGCTGTATCGTGACGTCCGACATAGTGACTGGGGATATGTGAAATGCTCGACGAGGGTAGGGGGAGGGGAATGGAAGTCTGGAGAGAAAAGAACCACGCAGACAGTGACCGGTTAGGAGTGGAGAGTGCCGAAGGAGCATTAATGCAAAGAGGAGTGTGGAAAGGAAGAGAAGAGAAGGGTGAGCCAGGTATATATATTGGGGGTTCCTATTGCATACCAAGGGACTTTCAGCTTCCGAGCTGCAGTTCTGGATCGGGAACTGATGAAAGGGATCCCCGCTAAGAGATAACTGGGAGATCCAATGAGAACCGCCGACTGGCAGGTGACTACTAAGTGCCCCTCCTTTCCCACTAATCGCATACACTTTCTCTTCATAGGCAAGCCCTGACTTCTAGAAATCCCATTTCGTTCCATGGATCCTCACTGATATATGGCACAGGAATTCGTTGCAAGTGTGTACTCCACCTGTCTCCCCGTGAATCTCCAATCTCCTATACCTTCCTTGGTGAGAGATTCACTCCAAGGGTCTTCTCAACGTCGACATCATTCTGCATCCAGGTATATATACCATATCCCTGATATTTCTTGATTACTATCGGACCCGAATGCTTTCCCCGCCTTCCCCTCACGGTTCCTTTACCAATGACCCGCTCGGATCTCTCTCCAGCAATCCAACAATCTGCATGCTGGTCTATTTCTCGCAACCAAGATCGTCAATCCGCTTCCTTCAAACCCGGAAGGTGTGGGTCAAATGCTCGGCTGGATATCACCTTCTAAGTGCTGAGACCACTTTGGGAGTCTGTCTGTGTACGCTACAGTGAGAATGAACGCCATATACGAAGTATGCACTTAGCCTTAGACGACCCGTGTATAAAGCGGGAGCTATGACCCGTGGGCAATCATTCAAATGCCATTCATATTAATGGAACACCTTGAGAGAAGGAAAAAAAAAAAAAAAAAAAAAAAAAGAAAAAAAGAACAGACCCGTTCATTGTACACAAGGAAACTAGTACGCGCATTGCGATCGTTCACAATCGATCCACCCCGGCTTCGGGTGAAGAAGAGAAAAAGAAGCAACGACAATTTCATACCTTCCTCTAGTCGCTGGATTCTTCTGCGCTTTCGCCTTCTGATGACGATAGTGGGCTTTCCTTGGCTAACCCTAGAATGAAATTGAACTCTACTGGAGTAACGCGAGAAACACTGAGCCGAGATTGCTTCAGTACCTGGAGGTTCTCGAGTGTACCTCCCGGCTTCGCGTGAGCTTTGAGGTCATTCAATGACACAAGGTTCTGGAACTTGCGTCGGAACTCAACATGTACCACCTCCCATTTAGGGTCTTCTCGTCTGGACTTCTCGTCGTAGTACGGATGTGCAGGGTCAAAGGCGGATTCTATAGGTGTATCGCGTCAGCCATCGCATCAAATACTGAGCTATTCTTCAGGTTTGGGACGGACCATCTGGGGTGTGCTCTTGTACAATCTCCATCATGCCCGCAATTCCGGGTACTTTGCAGTTCGAGTGGTAGAAGAAAGCATAGTCGCCCTTCTTCATCTCTCGGATGTTATTCCTTGCTACGCATTGTAAGCATTCTGTCTCATATACCGCTAGCTTACTAGACGACCGCCCTTACCAACAGGGTTTCGAACTCCTACAAGAAAGTTAGCAGACTATCACCGCAACGCAGGAGTTCTTCATGAAAACACACCATCCCACGGTTCTGGCTTTCTGCGTGAGGCCAAGTCATCGATAGAAAACTTAACATCGACGCCCTTCTCTAAGCGAGACTCCGGCTCTGCTTTCATTAACCAATACGAGCGACCGGAACCATCTTTGTTTGGCCGAGACTCTGTCTTAGCATCGGCCGATTCTAACTTCGGTTGCTCTGATCTGTCTGTCGAGTTGTCTGCCCCATTCTCAGGGAGAGTCTTCCTAGGTCTTCCGACCGGCCGTTTGCCTTCCTTGGGTGTGCTTGATTTCGAAGGAGTGCCTACTATATATTAGCGAACGTCGGATGATACCATGTCTAGTCGAGATAGGAGGGCAAAACGACGAAGGACCGGATAAATGTAGTACGGACCTTTGGCAGACGCGTCCTTGCGCGGTCGACCCCGTCCCCTTTTAGGGCCCGGAGAAGGCTTGGGGCCACTTCCTTCAGGATACTTGCGAGGACGGCCTCTCTTTCTCTTCTCCCCAGTAGAGGGATCTGGGACGATAGTAGCCTGTGCGGGAGATGATGACATTAGTTCTCGTATATTTGAATATGCAGGGAGTATATCGCGTCCTTTCTCCAGTTGGATTTTCTTATCTTTTTTTTTTATATAATAAAAGTATCATTTAAATAATAAGGAAATAAAACCAAGCAAAAGGTCTCTTGCCATGGAGAAGGTTGAAGCAAGGAATGGAGCGTATCGTCAGCGAGCAGCGATCGCGAATCGCCTATTGATACGAAACCCGGCGTGACGCGTTTGCTCTCGTCCGACGTATTGATCCTTGGGGAAGAAAAAGAATTCTGCGATTGACGTCCGGTATACGCACCTTTTTGGGAGTAATGTTTTCTTCGGCCGAAGGCGCGCCTTCAATCTTGCGCTTCTTGTTGATTGGCATTGTTGCTCTGTGGAGGAATCTGCGCGGTCGAACAGTGGGAGGTGAGGGGGTGTGAGGAGAAATCGAAAATCGAAAATCAAAACAAAAAGACAAGATCGAATGAGAGAGACAAGGTGAGCCAACCAGTCACAAGACAGGAGGCGGGGTGGAGGAATGATGAGGGAAACGGTGATTCAGACGTGCCCAAGGGGAATGAGTGTCAGTCCTGTCTGTGTTAGTGTCAGCCGTCAAAGGTCCACGAGTTTGAGGGAGTCCAGCCGGGATTGAAGTAGGAATTTCTCGAATGTTGCTCGTTGGGGGATTTGTTTTGTGAAGGAATGGATGAAAAGGGTGGTAGCTTTCAACTCACCTGATTATTGGACTGGACTGGCTGAGGGAGGAAACCTGAAAACCTAGGCAGCGCGTACTGGCGAGTGAAGCTTTGTTTTGCGCCCGGGGGGACCGGGGGCTGGACAAGCTCTGGGACGCGAGGGTGGCCCCAGTGGATCCGAGCCGAGCATGATCACGTGCTCCGATCGTAGCTAAGAGTACGAGTAGTAACCTTGAGTCAGTGGTTGCTATATGGAACATTCATCAACCCCATCTTGAAGGTGGTAGTCCGCATGGCAGCAGAGTGCCGGTTGTACAATTGCCCTTGAGCTACTCTCTCCTGGGAAATCCTTTACTGGGGTGAGAAATTAGCAAGCTGACTTAATTTAATTATACATACTTCCTACTATGTATGTATGAGAATGCACTGTCAACTTCTATATCCCACGTGCTGAATAGCATCCGGCCCCTATATACCACAGCAATAACCCTGGAAGTGTACTCCCTGGATTGACGGGATTGATTCATGCTGCAATGAACTAACATGATAAGATGACTCATGCTGAGACATTAGTAGTACCGTCACATGCCTACACGTGACATTGATTCACCAGGAAAAGTTGATGTCCATGGATGAACGCTGACTGATGGATTATCTAAAGCCCGCAACAAGAAACATTGGAGCTAAAATACGGCTGCAACCATCCCTGCGGGGAGGAAGAGTGTATCTCCGGTACCCCGGGATTTGAACATTCTCCAAATCCATTTGGCTTTGTCTGGACCACTGATACATCAAGCCACTGGCTCGCTGTGCTGTATTTACATCTGTGATATATCACAGATTTTGCGTAGGTGCGATACGAGAATAGAGAGCTAATGTAGAGTGGTGAACCGGCAACAACCTGTGCATACATACAACTATGTCGAGGAAAGAATGTACGAGCCAGAAGGTCGGCAATTCCGCCGGACTAAGCAGCTGGCTCGTTTTCCAGTTCCAGCGGTCATCGTCCCCACATCGCATAACTGGACCATTAGAAGCATTTGACTACAATTGAGTCACTCACGCTCGTGGAATACTACTGATCGACGTCTTATTAATGTCTTTAACTTTGCCTTGTATCCTTTCGTCTCTTAAATGGATTTGTGGTACTAATTGTCTTACTTTTTTACCCTCCTCATAGATCCAGGCTAAGTCCCACGATAGATCGTTGGAGAAATCCAAGAATGAGTTCTGCATTCCATCGGCAGTCAGATCCGACACCAGATGACGTAGGAGAGCAGGTATACAATAGGGACCATGAGGTTTTGGATGAATGGCAGCAAGGAAATCGTACAAATGATACCCCGAATTCCTCTCGGGATATTGAACATCTCTATCTCCAATTTGACACCCCGTTGCCGCACCCCGTGGGCATCTCTTCCCCGCAATTGGGGCGAACGTCTCCACCTCCATGCCCCAATCTCGCGAACTATGCTTCACCATTCCTTTGGGCAGAGCCCCGCAAAACCGTGATAACGGTTATCTCTTGCTGCGTGACAGCCATGTCAGCCTATGCAGCAGGAGCGTATACACCTCCAGCCGAGGAGTTGACGGCCGAATGGAAAGTAAGCAATGTAGTATATAACCTGGGGATCACTTTATATACTTTCGGTTTCGCTATCGCGCCTATGGTCCTGGCGCCCTTCTCAGAAATCAATGGAAGGCGACCTATCTTTGTGTCTAGTGGCTTAATCTTCACCGGTTAGTTCTCATACCTCGTATGAAAGAGAGGCCGAGACTAATAACTGTAACTAATAGTGTGCTTGATTGGATGTGGTGCAACCAAATCGTTTGGTGGCATGCTTGTGGCAAGATTCTTTCTCGGTGTAGGCGGATGTAGGTTGTCATCACTCGTGCAAGGTTCCTTGTCTGCTGGTTGATACTGATTGTTCACTAACAGCCACCTTCTCGACCATGGTCGGTGGTGTCATCAGTGATATATACCATGCTGAGCATCGTAATGCACCCATGTCGTGCTTCTCGGGCGCGGTCCTTTTTGGCACCGGCCTGGGGCCACTCATCCCTGGATTTATCGATTATCGCTCTAATTGGCGCTGGATTCACTATTCTCAAGCCATTGCCGCCGCGGTCTTACTTCTTGTCCTCATTGTTTTCCTTAAGGAGACTCGAGGGAGCGTACTATTGAGCCGAAAAGCCAAAGCCCTCAATGGGTATTATAAATCATTAGAAAGTGCCGGCTATCATGGAGTTGTGTTCGACTCGGACGATTTAAAGGAGAAACAACAGATTAGACGCATACGTTGGAAGGTTAAGAGCGATGAGGAGCGAGAGAGTATAGCAAAGTTGATCTCTATCTCTTGCTACAGACCATTTCGTAAGTGAGCGACCTCTTTCTCTATTACAAGTAACCATGACTGACCGGACCGTTGAGATCTTCTGCTCACTGAACCGGTGGTTTTCTTCTTCTCGCTCTGGGTCGCTTTTAGCTGGGCAGTCTTATATCTCCAGTTTATTGCGATCCCTATTGTCTTCTCAAATAACTATCATTTCAATGTGGAGCAAACCGGGGCAGTTTTCGCAGCGGTATCTATCGGTGCGTTACTGTCCACTCCGGTGAGTATCTACCAGGAAAAGCTTGCTATGAGGTTCGGCAAGATGTCAGGTACCCCAGAAGGACGTCTTTATTTCACATGTGTCGAGTCGATTTTACTGCCGATTGGTCTGTTCTGGTTTGGATGGACATGCTTCCCTTCGGTCCCATGGATCGTGCCGACGCTTGCTGTGGGATGCTCGACTGTGGGCATCTACTCTATCTACTTAGCCGCCTTTAACTACCTCGCGGATACATATCATCGATATGCCAGTTCAGCTATTGCCGCGCAGTCATTTTGTCTGTTTCCCTTGTGTCCTTGGCAGCAGATGTGGCCGATGCTGACGGTCATTATGACTAGGTCGAAACGTTCTTGGTGCCGTGTTTCCGCTAGTCACCAATGCCATGTTCAATAACCTAGGCTACCCAGCGGCCTCCAGTCTTCTTGGGGGAATTGTGAGTGACGAGTTTCCCCGTGGCTGACGACTTATGATCCATACTAACCTCAACTAGGGTGTTTTGCTTACAATCGTGCCGTGGGTATTAGTATTCTATGGCCCCCAAATCCGTGCTAGGAGTAAATTCGCAAGTGTATGTTAGCTGAAACCATCTTGAGCAACGGCGCATTGCTAAGTAATTTCTAGGAGATTATGAACCAGCACTAGGTGTCTCGGAAGCGGCATCATTTTCGTGCCTGTCACATGGTATATGCTCATCGACACCCCAACGCTTGACTGAGAGATCTGGTTCACGACGATGGACCGCCACCGAAAATCAACGGTAGCTCCTTTTTCTGTGCATTGCTTGGTCCGTCCCATATTCACACTCTCAGATGCGCAAATAACAACACCCGACCGTTGCTTTGGGTACTGTGCGACGGTGTTTGGCATTGTGGGTTTCTTATGACCCTATATTACCTTCCCTGCCGTCAAAGCTTGAGAAAGCACGTTCTCAGGGTGGTATTACGTCTATACCATTAAATATTGCTGTATATAACGACATAGTATTATAGAGAAGGGTGGGTTTTTAATCTAGTCTAGTTGCTGGGATTCCCAAAATGCCGAGCAGGGGTCCTTGGGGATTCGCTGATGAATGCTGTTACCCGTGCAGAGAGGTCTTTGTCTTTCTCTTTGGTTCAGTTTCCTTCTGATGCTGCCAGTATCTATCACTTGCAAAGATATCGGAGATATGACGGGAGTTGACGTGCGGAATTGCGTCATGTTTCACGGTGCCCATTGGTCCCAGCGCACAAGAATATCGGCCGAACCATCCTCTACTTATCTATAATCGGCCGATAAACTCGGCTGGGCATGGAGGGGTATGGAATGCTCTGAAGAGGGACATGGGAGAAATGGCGAGGGAATTGATAGTCTTTCAGCGCCGAGCACAGCAACTGAAGTATCAACCCTCCTTAGTGAGAGATTCACGATAAAGGCGGGGAAGGGCCTCATATACTTCTATGGAGAATTGTGGTTGAGTCAGGAACCCATTGCAATCCAAATGACGGGACGGTTCCTCTTTGAATTCTGGGATGTGTATATCATTGGTGCATCAAATGCATATTTCCAGACTAGGTTTTGTCACTAAATGTTGTTTTTTCTAACCCAATACGTAGGTATCTTCATTCAGAGGGTTCTTTTCGTTGACTTATCCCAGGCAATTGTGGGGCATCGAAAGAGGAACGACGCTAAACATCCCACCCAGCAGATGAGCTCATGACCAGCCAATGATTATGGTTCTGCCCCGCGGGCGGTGATCAATTGCGTGATTTAGGAGGAACAGCTCCCAGCAATTCATTCGCCGAACAGGACATCGAGGGGAAGATCCGGAGGGGTCGAGAAGCTGTGGAAGGGCGGAGTGGAACGTCTGCCACCGAAAGAAGGTACATTTCTCCATTGTTCCCCCAAAGTATTTCAAGCTGCTGACTGCCCACCTTCCAGTATCCCCTTCTCCATCCTCTATTATACTCTTGCATCTACCCATCGTATTCTTTTGGACATACTCCCTATATACTCCTTCACAATGGCTCAGGAACGTGCTACTCCGTATGTATCGACCTTTAACAATCTCTACTCTTTCCCTGGATCGTACTCTGTTTGTCCTTTGACGACCGGGTTCTCCTTATTGTGGAACTCCTTCATAGACTGACATGTCGCTTCTTGACAGCATCCGTCTCGGCTCTACTGCCCCTAACTTTGACGCCGACACCTCCAACGGCCCCGTCTCCTTCCACGACTACATTGGCAACAGCTGGGCTATTCTTTTCTCTCACCCCGATGACTTCACCCCCATCTGCACCACCGAGCTTGGTGCTTTCGCCAAGCTGGAGCCCGAGTTCACTGCTCGTGGCGTCAAGCTGATCGGTCTGAGCGCCAACGGCACCGAGTCCCACAAGCTCTGGATCAAGGACATTGACGAGGTCACCGGCTCCAAGCTCACCTTCCCCATCATTGCCGACCCCGAGCGCAAGGTCGCCTATGCCTATGACATGGTTGACTACCAGGACACCACCAACGTTGACTCCAAGGGTATGTCTCTCGCCTCGCTGCTGGAACGAACACCGGAGTGCTAAGAAATGCTTTCTAGGCCTGGCTCTGACCATCCGTTCCGTCTTCATCATCGACCCCAACAAGAAGATCCGCCTGATCATGTCCTACCCTGCCTCTACTGGTCGTAACACTGCCGAGGTTCTCCGTGTCGTTGATGCTCTTCAGACCACTGACAAGCACGGTGTCACCACCCCCATCAACTGGCTCCCCGGTGATGATGTTGTCATCCCCCCTCCCGTCTCTACTGAGGATGCCCAGAAGAAGTTCGGTGAAATCCGCGCCGTCAAGCCGTGGGTGTCTCCCTCTCCCAGAAAGGAAGATTGATACTAATCCTTTCTGAATAGTTACCTGCGCTTTACCACCCTCAAGAACTAGATTTTGACACCGCTTCCCGCTTTCTTCTATGCGGAGGAATAGTATAAGGTGAAGATATGTTAGGAATATTTTCATGAAAAAGAGTATGATGGTTACGGCTTAACATCTCTAATAATTTGATACCTCTTACGATTTTTATACTACGAACCGAATATATGGCATAAGGTCGAATACGTATATACCTGTAAGGTTTTTTAGCCACCTGCAGGAAGCAAGGAGGGCAACTATTGCTCCTGCATCTGGGGACATGAACCACTATTTGTAAAACTGCCACCCTTAACATATGGACGTATTGAGATATAAATAACAAGGCAGATGCATTAAGTTTTGCGCCCCATGGGGAGGGTAAAAGGAAAAGGGTAGTTTCCTGCAGTCAGTCGATGTCATCCTGCATAAAAACCGCATCAGAACAAAAAGTATTATATGAGAGTAAATTTACCAGTTCTTGTATGTCTCTGGGAGACCGAGTAAGACCACGAATAGCATGGCAGGAACAGGGGGATTCTTCCTAGTAAGCATCAGTATCTTCGCCGTTTGAAAAGGTAAAGTACAGGTCTCCCACTCATCGCTTATACCACATCATGCTCGGACTTGATGCGGTCGTTGATTGGGCCTCGTCCAGTTCAAATGGTGAGTTTGGCAGGCGCCTGTGCGTTCTTTGTTCACCAACCCCCCATTCTACCTATTTATCTAAATATTTGAATGACCCCACGGTGAGACAGCGAAGACATTTGTCCGATCATACAGTGTTAACTCCTCTGGGTATCTTCCGATTGCTGTATGCCGTTGTTCTGAGTGTCTCTTGAGGTTGATATCCTCGGGAGAGACTTCATATCTCGGCTTTCTAACTGCTCCATCATAGAGACGAATCGCCTGTGACGAGACAAGGTTTTCAAATATCCTATTTTTCGTGGTTTTAATAGGGAAGACCAACAAAGACTCAAGAGCGTGCTATGCATGGAGATGCACGTTCCGTGATGTGGAAATTCAAGTGCAGGTGTAATAAAAGGTATGTGACATCAAGAGTTCCATATATGGTTCATTGTCGCTCATGGTTCCAATTGTTCTTCATGGTTCTAGTGTCTCCTGTCAAAAGATATTGACTTTGAACGTTGGAAGCGATAAATTTAAATCGCCGACTATTGCTCCACTCTAGAAGCCAGGAACCACTTTTCGTGTCGGAGACCGCCTTGAAGCCCGCTCACTCTTCCTCCGTTTACCTCGTGTCTCTTTCCAACTTTTTATCCCTCTCGCTCTAACCCACGGCGGAATTCCTGAAGGCACTTTTTTTTGCAGCCGACCCAGAAATCAATCGACAAGAAGGCTTGCCTGCTGCCTGAAGGCTCGACCTTTGCTCCTCAGCGACGGAGCGTCTGGGTTGATAGCCGCGGGGAAAGAGAATCCACCAGTGGTTCCATCACGTCTCCCGCCCGGCCCCTGATCTGGGCGAACCGATCGCGACGATTTACGATTTGCACGTCGGATAAATCTTCCCCTCGCTTGTCCCGGTGTGCAGATTCTGATTCGGTCGACGCAATTTTCGTTCTGCGGCTCACGAGTGTGATGATACCCTATCCAATTCAATTACTTTTACAGAGAAGTTCGTCCCAATTGCAAACATACTATCCCGCACACCAACTCAACCGCCCGGACACCGTCGAGTCTGGACGAAGTATCTGCAAGGCAATCGGAATTTGGGGTGATATCAACCGCGTTGCTCGGTTTTTAGCGTCGTCAAGATGATGTCCCGGAGCCAGTCGAGTCTGGGTTACCTAGATTCAGGTAGGGAGGACCATCCAGGGTCGGGTGTTTCTCCTGGGCATCAACAACCGACTTCAACGTCGGGTCCCATAAATCTATCGGGTTTAGTTTGCAATGTTCGTCGGACAACAGGCAGAGAGCCCCATCCCCTCGTAGGGGCGACTACGACTATCTTAGGCGATAAACTCTACGTATTTGGCGGGCGTGTCCTGTCAAAAAGCCGCCCACAGTTGACGTCAGACATATATGAGTTGGACTTGATTCGGCGTCACTGGATAAAGCTTGATACTGCGGGCGATATTCCTCGTCCACGATACTTCCACAGTGTCTGTGCACTTGGAGACAACAAGCTTGTGTGTTATGGTGGTATGTCTCCCAAGGATATAACACCAAATGGATCCACAGGGCAGGAGGCGCAGCCAGAGGTGGTGGTTATGTCTGATATACACATATTCGATGTTCCTTCGCGGACATGGACTCGCGTTCCTGCTACCGATTCGCCTCAGGGACGATACGCCCATTGTGCGACAATCTTACCCTCAAGTGCCCACTTCACTTCGGCAACTGCACCCCTCTCGGCTATTCACCATAATCCCGCATCGTCAAATCCTCACCAGGGCTCAATTGGAGTGGACATTGATGGCTTTGGAGGGTCAGAAATGGTAGTGGTGGGAGGCCAAGACAGCTCCAACCACTATATAGAACAGATCAGCGTCTTCAACCTTCGGAGTCTGAAGTGGACCAACACAAGTCCTTTGGGAAGGAGTTGCGGCGCTTACCGCAGCGTGGTTGCCCCGTTGACTGGTGTGAACGTCTCGGACATTGGGTCCTCTGCAATCGATAAGGATGCACATGAACCCGTGGAGGAATCGCAGGTCGAGGGATGTCCCATGCTAATCTACTCGAACTACAACTTCCTGGACGTTAAACTAGAGCTTCAGGTTCGCTTACCGGATGGCCGCTTAATTGAGAAGCCGATGCAGAACCAGGCATCCCCTCCTGGCTTAAGGTTCCCGAACGGAGGTGTCATCAATGGACACTTTGTGGTGAGCGGCACTTACCTTACCTCCTCAAAGCAAGAATATGCCTTGTGGGCACTTGATCTGAAGACTCTCACCTGGGGCCGTATCGATGCTGGTGGTACCGTGTTCGGACAGGGCAGTTGGAACCGTGGTGTGCTGTGGGCGAGAAGGAACACCTTTGTGATTCTCGGCCACCGGAAGCGCAGCCTTGTTGAGGATTACAATCACCGACGGCTCAACTTCTCGCATGTATGCATGGTCGAATTGGAAGCCTTTGGGCTCTACAATAACCCATGTAGGACATCTCCAACGTCCGGATACATCTCCCATAGCTCTCCGGCGGTCCCTGCATCTCTCCAGCCCAAATTGACTCAATTAACATCTGGCGGACGGCCATTCTCCTCCGCGTCCGACGAACTAGGAAGGCTAGCCCAATCACTCCCCGAGATGACGGATATGGAACTTCAAGCGGTTGGGGGCGAGCGTATCCCCGTAAACTCAAGGATCTTGACCAAAAGATGGGGCCCGTTCTTTATCCAGCTTCTACGAGAATCCTCTGACAATGGGGTCTCTGACTCTGCCACACTACGTACAGCAATCCAGACGTATCCAAACCGTAATTCCAGCATCACAATCACTCCGTCAATCGGACCACAAAGCACTTACTCCAACGCCACTACTCTCGTCAGCAGTCATCCGAACCCCTCCAAGTCATTGTTAGCGAATCTTGAGATACCCTCTGCGCATAGTTTACCTCCTACATCTAGACCCCGAGTGCTGTACTTGCCTCACACCTACCTTACCTTACAGGTTCTCGTTTACTATTTCTACACATCTTCCCTCCCAGCAGCCGGAACCTCCCTCTGCACACCCCAAATCCTCTGTTCCCTTCTCCAACTCGCGCGACCGTACCAAGTTGACGGTCTCCTCGAAGCAACCGTCGAAAGACTACACCAAGTCCTCGACGGACGGAACGCCGCGGCCGTTTTCAACGCCGCTGCCATGGCCGCGGGTGGCGGTAGAGGCACAGGATTCACCAGTGGACCAGGCGGCACCCTAGAAGCCCTAAATGGCGTCCACAATGGCAGAGACTCCAACGCTGGCACCGGAACAGACGCATCCCATAGCCATCTCACCTCCGACTCCTCCGACACCGAACACGGCACCTCGGGCATCTCCATCGCCAGCAGCACCAGCGGTGCCGCCAGCGGGTCAAGAGGCATCCCCCTCCGCATCAATACCAACATCTTCAGTCGCCGACAACGCAACACAAACAACGTCGACCGCGACCGAGACCGCGAAGACTCCACCAGCAACGCAAGCACCGCCACCTCCGCCTCAACCAGCACCAGCTTGGACCACTCCGACACCGACGACGTCGCGCACTCCCACCGCCGCCGCAACACAGACGCCGAGCTCCGGCCCGACCGCGAGATCTGGACCGGAGACCTCAGCAGCGTCATCGGTTTGCAAAAGCGTGGTCTCCGCGGTCTCATGGAAGGTCGCAGACTGCGAGAACGCAGCGCCAAACCGGCGAGCACAAGCGGTCCTGTATCGGTTCCTCCACAGGAGAGTACCGCGTCTGTCGCTGGGGGTGGATGATAGATTGTTTTTTCAACCAGTCTTCTGTGTGTCTTTTTGTCTATCCTGTATCTCTCTGCCCATAGCGATGCTTTGAACATTTTGCTTATCCTTTCTTCCTTTTTTATATCATTATTCGTCTGATCCTCCTTTTCCGTATGTCATGATCTCGATGAATTTTAGAGGTTCCTGAGTGAAATGTATAGAATTGTTGGGACTCTCTTAGATTTGTTTCCATTACGACCATGCGTCGGGACTGTTGAACTAGAATTCAGTACGATATCTTAAATGAATTGGACATGGTTAGAGGAGCCAATCGATTGGTAGCTCTATTCAGATAGAAGGGTGGGTACACACAAAGTCGACTATATTAGTTGCAGATATGATCAATTTTAGTGAGGGGTCTAGACTGCAGCGTGACACTTCTATTCATGGTCTTCAGGGTTTTCCCCTTTATTCTCTTGGCAAAGCGCTGTCTTTTGGTGAACTAATGTAAAATGCTGAAATGTATCCAATATAAGTAAATAAACTGAAGTATTACCTCCCCCCGAAACTCCCGCCCATCATTCATGCTAGCTAGAGCCGCCGTCGTAACATATTTCGGGGACTGGAAAGCACCCACGCCTCCCAGAGTATCCTCTGCTCGTGTCTTACATTCATTCCATTATCACCTAGGTCGTCTGCCGTCAGTGCTCTCAATTTCTCTAGGGTTGCCTCGGAAAACGAATGCCGAGTGCTCCCACATGGCGCGAAAGAAAGGAAGTCAGCACTGAAACTTGCTCGGGAAAGAGGTAAGGCGAGGGTAGGTTCGGGTACGACAGAAAGGACCGGTGTGCTAGCAGTACTGATGTGACCATTGGTGTTTGGGGTGTCTGAGTCAAAGTGTGCTGCATAATTGATATCCCGTAGATATATACGTTCTACTTGGTCCATCTCCTCGTGTAGAACGGATAGTACATCCCGCCATCGGCTCCCATCGCGAAGATGGATATTGACCAGCCCGATATCGCGGAGCTGCCTCCTGTGCCGGCGGATAAGGGAGATAATCTCTTCCGAATTCAGACGCCAGCCTTGAATGCTGAGAGTTCGGAGTCTTTTCCACTGTAAGCGATGGAATATGAGTTCCAGCGAGAGATCGAGGGGCACATTGGCCCGAAAGCCTAAACGTAAAGCCGTTAGGTTCTTTGCGGAGAGGAATAAGTCATGAAAGACGTTAGCAACGGATTCTATGCTGCTCGTCATGTCTTTGGTGGAATGGAAGGTGATGTCTAAACTCGTCAATCGAGCGCCCAAGGCTGAGAGTGTCATAGAAGGGGCCTGCAATAGCCTTGTTGCCGACCCTGGGCTAATCTGGGGCCCAACAAAACGAACAGACCGGCAGTTTGAGTCTAACAGGGAAGTTGCTAGGCTGGTGACAGCCCGCGTGCACGCTGGTTCCCAGTCTAAATGGGCGGTCTCCTCTAAAGAGTGTACACGTATATAGTCGAGCAATTGTTCATCCGCCTCGTCCTGCAAACGAAGCAATTTAATCTGTTGGAGAGACGAAAAGGCAGATATCGCGCGCCGCAATAAAAGTATATCATGACCCCCGGTGATAATATATTCCTGCTCCTCACGTCGATATTTATGTATCTGAGAGATTGCAGGGTTCTGCGATTCCACTGTATTTAAGATTTGGGGCCAGCCTAGGCACTTGTCAGCTTGGCTTCCGTGCACAATTGACGGTTTAGCAGAGACGGTACCGCTTCCATGGTAGACGGGTCGCACCATGTACGTAAAGTATTTGACATGGCAGGCCAGCTGCATGTCCAAGAGATCCTGTAGTCTTCGGAACCCGTCCTGTGAGAAGCGAAGGACAAAGCGAGGGAATTTCCATGGCGTGGCGATTCGCATGAACCTTCTACAAACCAGCCTGAACCGGTCTAGATCAGACCGCTCACCATATGCGCTGGTCGCGCTACCATTGGGCATGTAGGACGCGCCGTGGCTGTTCGTAGGAGAGGTATCGCTTGAGGAAGGCTCTGATCCTAGGAGAGACAAAAGAATGTCACTGATTAATTCGTCCGCAAGGTCGTCAATGCGCCGTGGCCTGTCCATGACTTTTTCTCAGGAGGGCAGCCGCGTCTCCGGCTGCTTTGGCTGACCGCAACAACATGGAGACCAGACCTGGTCAAAGGTAATTGAGGAGAGAGGTGCACCTCACGGAACGGTGCATGGATGAGGGTTGCTTGAGGGTAACACTCTGCGTAATGAGAGAAAGGAACGGGTGGTTGAATATGCAAAAAGAAAAACGAAGAAGACTGAAAGGAAGCATGGGCCTCGACGGATAAATATCAAGGGATAAGTAGAATGTAAACTGAAAAATAAAATATAATAATAATTAAAAAAAAGTGATAGATCCCCTTTCGAGTCTGCAGACACTCTCTATCAACTGCAGAGTAGGCGGCGGGTCACCGTGACAGCGCTTGGAGCACGGAGACATGTCTGACAAAATTTAGAGCGTCCCACATCGACCATCACCTAACCCGGTCGTCTGGGATCATCATCAATATCTGACCTAAAGCATTTCCCCCGGGCCAACACCGATGCGATAATGCATGGTAACTGACACACACACCAGAGTCACATGATCGAAAGGGCATGCGGTTATCCAGCGAACCTGCAGGAAAGGCCGCAAGGGAAGAGAAGGATTGGTGAATAGAGGGATCGTTGACTGGACCAAGGATTATGAGGGGGGAATGATGCGACATGAGAGTCAGATACCTGCAGACGCCCACTGCGAGTGAACCCCGCCTGGGAAGCGAATCGTGGCGCGGTGTAGCTGCAAACCTCTATGGTTGCTGCCCACTGGCTCGACAGCGGTGGCCACTCGTTACTACTACTTGCGTAGTAGTCAATCGAACGTCATGGATCAGGTTGGGGGAGAGAGTTAATAGTTCGACCTGCAGAAAATCGATTGAATTCACAACAATGGACTGCATGGCATGGCCACACAGGCCACAATTACCGCGTGGTTGGGGCGAATGAGTTGTGAGAGGGAAATGATCAACATCCACTGAACATGCGTCGTTGTCCAGTAGTTGCCGACCCGAATGCGCAACCCCAAACAACCGGGGAAGATAAGATCCCTTGAAGAGCCTTTCATTCCAATGACTTTTAAAAAAGGGTATGCCAACTCATCATCACAATAATAATAAAAAATCTCAAAGCATAAATCAATGCTAGTGAGAGGTGGGAATTCGCGAGAAGTAAACAAACAAGACCCATATCGGAATAATTAACAGCTCTCTATACATGACATGGGTTGGCCCCGGACACTGGAAATAGTTTCTTGCTTTTTTTTTTTTCTCTTTACATGAATCCAGACAGCCTGATTGGCGCCCTCGTTATCCCCTCCACCCAACGGGGGAAAATACAACCAGAGGTGCAGAAGAGCTCAACTCGTTGGTTGACGTGGACTCGGGGAAAGGATGTAGTAGGTATGTGTGTATGTACAAACAATGTTGTTGGACCCAACCTGCGGCTTTAGGGGGTGTCCCCCGTTAAATGAGACCATGAAAAAATGTCCGTGACGAATAACTGATGGATGCATAGGTCAAGCTATTAAAAAGCAATTTCTTTTGTCCAGCCAATCGATTGACGACTTCATGTCTTGGCTCGTTCCATCCGGTGCCGTCTGATATCCGTGCTGCTGATTTTGGACGCAAACTTCTCAACATCGTTCGATGGTACTTCTCCTGAATGTAGTACGTCAATCTCGTACACATCCAGGCTTTCCCAACCCTTCTTTGCCCGTTCTTGGTTGACAGCAGCGCCTCCCGAGCGAGTCTCTTGAGAGACCACCAATGCGCTAATGTTTTCTTCGGTGATGGTAGGTCCAAATGGATCGGAGATCTGCACAAGTTTCAGCGTCAACCCAGGCCGAACCTTCATCAGAATATATTTTCCGTTGGGCCCTGGCTCTGTGACCCGCTCAGTATGTGTGGCGCTCTTGTCGGGAGGGTAGAAGTCCATGATAGCTGTCAGAAAAGATGCAGCACTTTCGCACCGCTCATCCCAGCTTTCCAGGAACTCGGCATACTTCTTGTTCACTAGCAGTTCATCACCAGTCACGCCGATTATCAGGCGCGCCTCGTCACCTGAGTTGACGTCCCGAACGGGGTCCAAAACCAGGGCCATAGCCGTGAGTAGAAGCTTGTGTCCAATATGGAAGTGGTCAAAGGTACCTCCTACAATAACTGAGTGATGGAGGTCGCTTTCGTTTGTATCCTCAGGCGCCACAATGAATTTTAGAGGCGTCCAGCTGGGGGCACCTGGTACTGAGAGCAGAGTTCCGGCATTGGGGTCCTTGAACTGAGAATAGATACTACTGAAGGCCGTTGCCAGGTCCTGACCTACTTGATTACCTGGATAAAAGATTCGATCCCACAGACGAGCTGATGTTGCAAGGGTTGGCATGCCTAGGATAGGTCCCATCTGCGAAGCTTGGAGGGTATTCCTCGCGGAAGCATGAATTGAATCGAAGTCAAGCAGGATGACTCGTGTATCGATGCCACCAGGAGCATCTAGCTCCACATTGTCCTCGACAGAGATGATTCCAATAAGCCTATAGATGTGTGCTAGAAAGCATTGAAGATCTTTGAACGCCTTGGCCCGAGGTTGACATGATGGTGATTGAATCCCCGGAAGAAAAAGAGCAATGTCCAAAATGGCGATGTGGTTGGTACCATTGAGGCTTAAGAGGTTTCTGCAAACCGTAGATAGAATCGGCTCATAAACGTTCTTGCACTGCTCGAACGAAGTCGATGGTGGGGGTGGAAGCAAAAGCAGCGCCGAGGCCGGGCTGATGCGATCTAAAGCCATACTTGAATGCGGGGAGCTTCTTTCTTCTTTTCTTGTTTCTCTTTGCTATGACGAAGGAAGGAGATATGCTGAGAGTATCCGGAGTTGTCGCTGAGATTAAGTAAAGGCGCGGAATACGTGATAGTCCAGTCGATATGGACAAGCCATGTCATATCATTTCAGCGAGTCTGGGGAAAAGGGAAATCATCTTAACCAACTAAAGATTAAATGTATTTATTGTTCCAATGATCGTTCCCCCCGCTGTCGGCTGACTCAGCGGCACGAGACATGGCAGTCGCAGCGACTCAACTGGGCGTTAACGTTAACGCCCCCCTTCTTGTGTTGTCCACCGCGTTTCTCTTCTTTCTCCTCAAGCTCTAGGATGTTCTGTTGAGCTACTTCCAAGGTCATTTATCTGGAGTGATTTCGACCACTAGATCACGCATGTCCTTGGTGTAGCCGGAGCTCCTAGCTTACATATCCCACTCCCTCTCAAATACGACCCGACCCCTTCAACCACAACCCTGACGGTGGGATAAGACAGGAGGAGTTGTGCTCGCAATCTGACCGTTCAGCGTTGGTAATATAGATTCGAAGGGAACATCCATTGCTGCCCAAAGTGTGATCCGGCACCATGTCGAACCCTGCGCAACCCTTCGAGACCAATCGACGAGCGACCACGTATGGTCGGCCAGAGGAGCTGCATATCCCGTCTGGGGGTATGGGGGCCGCGAACCTACTGCGACAGTCTATGTCCCATGAATATTCCGGAGGTGCCGACAACCACATCCCTTCAATAAATGTTCATTCCATGAACTCTCAGCCCAATCAATTTGGCGGCGCCAGCAGCAATAGTACGGCTCTACCAGGAGCGCTCCAGCCAGGAAACGTCAACCGCCCCCCAGCAGTGTCCATGAATACCGCCCCGTCTGTCCTTCCCACTCTTCCCCAGATGTCTACGCAATTACAGCAACAGCCGCAGACGCAGACGCAGACGCAGCAACAACAACCACCACCACAACCACAACAGCCTCCGACAACGCCCCGTTCCAACATGGGCAATTCGCATGGGCACTCCAGATCCAGCCCTGCGAATCCCCGGTATGGCTCATCGCCTGGTGCTGTGTTCCAACCTCATACCCCACAAGGCGCGAAGTACTCTCCTCTTGGGTTGGCCGATATCCGGCCGACAGGAGATCTTTTGGGCGATCCTATCACCAGTCCCGGGTCGCTACCCTACAACGGGGATAATCAGGTACCATCCAACAGCAATTATATGGCACCCTGGCCGATATATGCCGTTGATTGGTGCAAATGGCCCGTTCCTGGGAACTCGGGCTCATTCGGAGGCAAGATTGCGCTTGGAAGCTTTCTAGAAGATAACCACAACTATGTGCGCACCTCTCTTCCGTGCCATCCTACTATAGATCATGCTAATTAGATTTAGATACAAATCATTGATACCCACTGGACTAAACCAGACCCAGATACACCAGATGCAGCAGCTGGAGAGATTAAGCTAGACTATGTCAAAACGGCAGAGGCCACACATTCGTATCCTGTCACACGAATACTGTGGGAACCTCCATCATCTCAGAAACAGTCGACAGATCTCTTAGCGACTTCAGGCGACCATTTGCGGTTATGGTCCCTTCCTGCGAATCAGCCGTTGCAGAGTTCAAACTCCATCACGCGATCGGCGAGTCAAAGAGATGCTCCTTGTGCTAAACTATCCCCACTAGCCTTACTCTCGAATTCGAAGTCTCCCGAGCATACTGCGCCTATCACCTCACTCGACTGGAATACGATATCTCCGAGTTTGATCATCACCTCGAGCATCGACACCACTTGTACTATCTGGGACATCCCCACCCTAACAGCCAAAACACAGTTGATCGCACACGATAAAGAAGTCTACGACGTTAGATTCTGCGCAAACAGTGTTGATGTCTTTGTAAGCTGCGGTGCGGACGGTAGCGTGCGCATGTTTGATCTCCGCAGCCTGGAGCACAGCACTATCATCTATGAGCCAACAGAGAAGAGTGATAAACGTACGTCCCACTTCCCTTACCAGCTTGCACGCAACACTAACAGGGTCTCCGTCTATAGTCGTCAGTCCCGGAAATGGCAGCCCCTCGGCTCCTGCCTCCATATGGCCCCCACCCCTACTACGAATCGCAGGTATGTTAACCGTTTTGACGCCCCTATTGCAACACCACGGTTCCAAATACTGATTGAAATAGCATCACCCCATGACGCCCATCTCCTGTCCACCTTCTCACAGGACTCCAACATTGTCCGTGTCCTAGATGTCCGTCAACCGGGCCAGGCCCTCTTAGAACTCAAAGGCCATTCCTCCGCCATCAACTGCGTGGAATGGTCACCGAACCGTCGCGGTGTGCTCGCCTCTGGCGCAGACGATTGCTCAGTTCTTCTCTGGGATCTAATCAACCAGCACAATGCCGCGGCTGTTCCACCGGCTGGCCCCAGCCCAGGTGCGCCCTCGACCACCTCGGAACGTGGCCCTGCCGCCGCATGGCAGTGTGACTACGAGGTCTCGAATATCAGCTGGTCGCCTCAAGGGGGGACAACTGGCGCAGGACATCCACGCGATTGGCTAGGAGTATGTGGTGGGCGGGGAATTTGGGGTGTGGCACTATGAAACAACCGGATGCATCTACTAGACGCTATTTTTCCCTTTTGCCTGGGTCGCTTACTCGGCTGCCATTTACGCTCCTTGGTTTTCTCCACTGTGGTTGACTCGCAACACTGGAGCGTGGAAAGCGGCATGGTATGGTCTGATATGAGTCAATGAATAAACGATTGGACAGTGAGAGATTGGATTGTAATGATTTTCTTTTGATTGAGATGGCAAACCCCGACAAGGAGTAAACAAAGGGGTATATGTAATTACTGTGTCTAGTCTTATCACAGACAGGCGGTATGATATATAACAAGAAATCAAAAAAGCCAAAGGCACATTATCGATATTCATCGGACGCAAATATGTAAAACACCGTAATTCGCCCGCTAAAACAAACAAATATCGAATGCAAGCCAAACCAAGACACCGTAACAGGAGAACAAATCACACACGACGTAAATTCGCATCGCGATTCCCCTGTCCTGTCGCCTTGACAATCACCTTGTCCTCTACCCACCGGGCAAATTTCACGCTCGGGATATCGACTGCTCGCCAGTATACATCGCCAGCCCACAGGCACAAAGGAAGACAGATGAGCCAACCAATAAAGAAGCCCAGGCAATACTGGAAATCAGAGTCCTTTCCGATAACCGCCCAGATGTTGGGCATGAGTGAGTAACCCAGCGAGTGGAGGATCGGCCCGTGAACGATATAGAAGGCGAAGGAGATTTTGCCTAGGTATTGGGAAATGGGATTTGTGAAGAGTTTCTGGATGTCTTTGGAATGGTTGATGCTGAAGACGATGAGGAACGCTCCGATGGTCTGCGGAAAACGATGCGGTTCGGGGTAGGTTTTTGGTGTGATGCTCCACGTCCACATGTAGAACGGGGTCCATTTGTAGCCGGTGTTGGGGGTGGAGCCGAAGTAGAGACCGACGATAAAGAGCGCAATCCATACTTTGCGATTTGACAGTCGAAAGGGGTGGTATTTGGTTGGGAAACGGGCGCTCCAGGGTTTCTCTTCCCCCGCTGGACGCTCCCATGTGCCGTTGATGAGGTCGGCTTCGGCCATAAGCATGCCGCCTAGGAAGAGAACGACATCCCAGCGGCCCCAGCGCATGCAGAACCAGACTAGGGTGCTGACCAGAGACAATCTAATGACGGTGGTCAAGCGGGAGGTAGCGAGTATTGTGAGAAATAGAACAATTGAGCAGCGGAATTCAACGGGGATGGTCCACAGGTGCGGGTTGTAGTAATTGTAATAGAGAGCCCAGTCCCAAGGGTCCATCAGTTGTACTACTGTCGCATACCAGTCCCAGAATTGATACTGGAAGGACTTCATGATCGGAGGATGCTGTTCATTAGTGCCCTGGATCGTGTGACCTTCGTAGAGGACCTGCTGCGAATAGTCGTATACACCCAATCGCACGGCCAGCATGACGATCAGGATGCCGATAATCGAGGGGACGTACAGTCGAAGGCCCCGGCGAAATGCGGATGAGGCCAGAACGGTGAAGGTCTGTTCCCATGATCGACTGCGGATCATCTTCAGCGGCTTGTAGGAGAGTACATAGCCCGAGATCACAAAGAAGATGGACACCATGATATGGCCGGAGACCAGCATGTGAAAGATGGGCAACTGGAAGAGATTGAAGTTCTCATTATTGAACCCCCACCCGACAGCGACTTTCCAAGTGTAAGTGAAGAGGAAATGGAAATTGAACACGAGGAGACAAGCCCAGCCACGCAGACCGTCCAGCGCTGCGATGGCATGGAGTTTTGTGGGCTCCGGCGGTTGGCCGCCGACTAAATGCTGTAGATAACTGGGAGTAATAGCGATCGCGAGTTTATCAAAGAAGGACTCTAGATGCGCTTGCCATCTGTTGGTGAGGTGCTGGACACGACTCGAGGGCTCGGAGGGGATGTGCGACGGGGTGAAATCGGTGATATTGGACCATTTGACGGATTCTTGAGAGTTGCGATCGGCCCCGGACTCTAGGTCATTGAGCGGAATGTTGTTGTCTATTGTCTGAGGACACCGATGGTCCTTGTCGTTGAACGACATAGTAGTGACAAGTGGGATGAAAGGAATGTGGTCCAGGCGCAATTCCAGACTCTCAGGAGAGTTGTTTAGACTAAGTGCTCTTAACAAGTAAACGGCCGTATTCGTTGCGGAAGGTGATTGCGTAACATCAACGGACCGCAAGCGGCAGAAGATAGGAAATTATTTGCGACTCAAAGTGGCCCTGGGGAAGAAGGAAAGATCGACAAGCACTTTTAGAACTCTTTGAGTTGTGTGATTATATATAAATATATATATCTTTTTAAGAGAAAAAGTCAAATAGAAGCTCTCCTTATCTGGAAGAGGAAGGTAAAGAGGGGTGGATCATCGACGAGATCTAAGTGCGTATGTATGTACTGCTTGTAGTTAGGAAGGAGAGGACGCCAGATCGAAACCCAGCCGCGTAGAGAAGGAATGGTCAGTCGGGGTAGAGGGAGAGGGAGAGGAAAAGAGAAAGAGAAAGAGTAGGGGAAAGCGAAAGGGAGAAAAGAGCGACAAGAGAGAAAGAGACTGAGACAATGGCCCGGGTTGCGCAATCGTTCACGACAACTTTTGCGGGAGAAATTCAAAAGGATATGAATGAGGAATAAGTTACCAGTACCGTAATTTAGGTATTGAAGTATATAAAGCTCGTTCCATTGAAACATCAGTTTTCCTAATCAATTCCTATCAGGGCCTCAATTAACCTAGAAGGCTCTCTTTTTCCTTTTCTATTTTCTTCTGATTTATACTTTTTTTTAATTTTTAATCTCGGTTCCCTTTGTCTTTTGGGTGAAATCAACAGCAGATCGTTTTTCATAGTCAAGGAGTGCGGTCCAATCACGACTTCCGCTTCCGCGACTGTTCGACCTTGAACCAACTTTCTCATCTCAGGTTTATCTTCTTTTTCTTCTACTCTCACTCTCACTCTCACTTTTTCTTCTGTTTCCCTCCTCCCTATCCTGCGCCTTCTACAACAACGCCTTCTATTCGATTCCATTACATGTCGTGACCTCTCCTTTCCCTTTTATTCTTCTTCCGCGTCGAACATCCACTTCTTCCCCTGGTGGAAGGGGGTCGCAGCTCCCGAAGCTACATATGTATGTACATCAAGCTACGTAAGTTACACCGAACACACACCACCAAAGGAGTCGCGATCGACTCAACCGACGAAAAATCTCGCCCATCATGGATTTGCGCACCATAATGAACACCGATGCCGCTGGCACCGCCGAACCCCCGCCATCTGCTTCTCACCAGTCGCCGTCGCATGCGTCGCGTAAGCCTTCAGATCCAATCTATGCTCCCCGCGACCAACGGACACCCTCCTACCCTTCTGCCTATCCTACCCATCCACCGCAACCTCCGCCACTACAACGTCCTCAAGCCTCTCCAGAACGGTCTTCCTCCTACGGTTCGCTCCAATCGCCCTACCAGTATCACCCTACCTCCGCGCAGAGTGCAGGCGCAGTGTCTCAGCGCGGCCCGAGTCCTCCCCCTTATGGCTCCGCCTCGTTGGACTCGTACTCTGCCTACGGTCATCCTAAGCAGCAACAGCAGCAGCAATCGCCCTTCGCACCGCAGCGTTCGCAATCCATCCAGTCTGTTCTGACCCCCTCATCCACCTCCACCTACTCATTCCATCCCAGGGAAAGTCCTCCAGCGGCAGCTCCACAGTCTTTTCCGTCGCAGCAGTTCTCCCCTCCGGCTCAAGGATCGGTACCAGGTACACCACGAGGCTCCGTTGCTGCATCATACCCCCGCCATACACCTCCATCTGCACGACCACAATCCTCCGGCCATGAATCCTTGCCAAACCGCGCGTCAAGCCCGTGGGTTGGTCCCGATGGCCAGGTTCACATGTCGCCCACGGCAATGCCTCGAGTCTCACGACAGGATTCACGGCCACTAGAACAGACCCCGCGGCAACATTCCTCTGCGATCGAGAGAAGGGACTCGGATGAGAGTGTTAGCCCGAAAACCGCCTTTCTGCCTGGGTCTCGGCAAGGGAGCACGGCCGGATTCCCCGATCTAGCGTCTTCTTCTCAACCGATGCCCACCGAAAATGGCGTATCCTTGAGGGAGAGCTCTCCCATCATCCAAAACTCTCATCCGGCCCCACCACCGTCACACATGAACAGCTCACCGCCCGCTCGAGGATCTTTGACGAACGACACACCTGCGGTGGAACAAACCCGTTCATTACCATCCAAGATGGACCTTACTCCAGACTCTAGGGCCAACTCGAGCCCGCAAGCGCCGAAAATGAAAAGGAGGCGATATGATGAACCACCGATATATGCCCAAAGATCGGTGCGCACCAAAGGAAAGATCCCGATGATCCCGAACCGCTGCCAATCAATACCGAAGCATGCCAGGAATTCAGTGCAAAATCCTTTCGTGATGCGTCAACAAAACTTTTCGGTCCAGGCGTCCGTTGGAGAATCCCCAGCCAAGATCAAACGTGAAACCCCGCCCGTTAATGGTCCTTCGACCCCCAATCGGCCTGCAGAACCGACTCAGACAGGAAGCTTAGGACCATGGGAACCCTCCATCTCGGGATTCATCCCGCACGAAGAAGTCACAAAAACTGTCTGTGATTTCTTGTTTCAGCATGTGGTTCTCAGGAACGACGCGACGGCGGCTCCTGCGGGTTCGGCAGCGGTCGGGCAGGGAGCAATAATCGAGGTGGAAGCCAAGCTGGGACAACTCGTCGACATGGACAGGGGCGAGAGACTTCACTTGCCTATCTCGACCGAAAGTATCTTGAATAAGGAAAACTCCCGCTTTCGGACTGCTTTCGAGAGCACAATGACAATAGTAAGTAAAATTTGTTATTCTTCGCTTTCCATCACGTGGTTCTCTCCGCGGAAGTCACTCGCTTTAGTCGTGAACCAACCTTGTTGGCTGACCATTGGGCAGGCACAACACCGCGCAATGAATAACTTCCTGAATGAAGCTGTGAAGGCATCGATGCCACAAGCTAACCCAGGGCGCATCCCATTATCCTACGCCCACAAAAAGGAGCGGGATACATTTTACGAAGTGTCGCCGTCTGAGCTTCCACCTGTTATTAGACAGAACCTAAATCCGCGCCACAAACCCAAGGTGCGGGTGACTGTTGATCAGCGAACAGGTGAAGTCCTCGCGAAGATTGTGAAATGCCGGATTGCCGACCTCGATGTCTACAGCCCTCGTACATGCGTCGATTGGCGAATTAGCGTCAACTTGGAAATGAACTATGAAGGGGACGTTGGTCACCTCCCCGTTGTAGATACTAGCCGAGGACGCGGTGGCGAGCGAAACAAAGATCGGATGAGCTACCGGCATCTGGCATACCAGATAGACCTCACGCAAGTAGCTAAATCAGAAGTAAGTGATTTACACTCCCCATGCCCTATCGTATTGGTCTCCGATATCCATTCTGACCTGGAATTTGTGTTGTTTAGCCACCGTCAAAAGGCGACTTTGAACATGAACTGGAGGTAGAAATTTCCGCTGCTGAGATCCGCCGCCAAGGTCAGCTCGCCATGACCGGCGATCCTAAAAACCAATATGAAGAGCTGATCAAGGGGTTTGTGGATAATATTCGAGTTCTGGCACGAGCAGTGCCTCCATGAATTCAAATTGAGACCTCCGGGTCCTCGGCGATTCCGACTTCATCCAGCACAACATCTATGGAATGATTCCCTCTATTTCACATATCATAGGACAGCGAATGGCTCTAAAGCTAACTCCTCAGGACGGCAATGTCAAGAACAGCAACAAATGGATCTATCAGCTCCATATGAAAAGTCAGACATATTAGTTACATTCTCAGCCGATTCACTTCTTATATTTATGTTTTAATAATTACAAACTACATATCCTTCTCACGAGGGGAGACCAAGGAGATGATGGATGATGAATGATATGTCACGCCCTTTCCTCTCCAGCTTTCTGCTTCTACGCGCCAGTCTCTTCTTCTAGCCTGCTTCTTTCTTCTTACTTTCTTGTGCCAATATTCACGACTTGTATAATTTTTCCCTGATTACAGCACTTTGTATCAAATAGTGGGTTGGCTATTCTTCATCGTTGATTGTTCTAGTATATGAACGGGTTCATAGCTAACTATAGAAGAATGAATGAATGCCATGATAGAACAGTTTATATTTAGTGTCATGATAAGAATGAATAATACACTTCCACAGAATAAAGTTTGACGAATTAACCATGCCTGTCTTGTCTTATAAAGAAAAGATCAATAAATAATAAACTTGGATACATGAATGCACTAGGTTTCACTCTCTCCGCTTTGCTTTACTTTCACCTGTATCTCTCCCACCCCCTCCAATAAAAGATAATTAAGGGCTAGGCGTTCCTTCTTCGTACCGTGGTCCCGCATCTTCACCGTCCCCCATCGCAGGCGTAGGTGCATCGTACGGACGACTGTCCCAGGCGGCGGGCGTGGGGGCGTCATACAGCTTCTTGGAAGGACCACTGGGTGTAGGGGCGTTGAAAGCTCCCGGCGTTGGGGCACTCTCAGCCCAGGCTCCAGGCGTGGGCGCCGAAGCACCGGGGGTCGGGGCGCTGCCGTATGCGCCTGGAGTAGGTGCAGAATAGTTTCCACCGGGAGTGGGGGCGTCGTAGCCACGGTCTTTACTGCCGTTGCTTGCTGCGGCTCCGGACGACCAGGCTGGGGTGCGATTACCGGCGTTTGTGTTCCATGCTGGGGTTCTGGAGCCGGCGGCGAAGGCGTCGAAGTCACTTGAGCCGGAGCCGGAGGCAGAGCCGCCGTACGGAGTCCGCGCGCCGGCGTTCCAGGCTGGGGTACGTGATCCGAGGCCTCCTCCGTATGCGGTGCGGCTTCCATCGTAGGGGTTCGAAGTACGTGACCCATCGTTTTTCCATGCTGGGGTGCGGGATCCGCCCACTCCTGACCAAGCCGGCGCTGGAGTATCTTGTTAGTTTGACGTATACTAAGTATGAGTGATAGAAAAGACTTACTCCTCGCTGAAGATGCGCCGCCCCAGGCGGGGGTTCTGGATGAATCTGCACCTGCTATCGGTGTCCGGCCTCCTTGCCAGCCTGAGGTTGGAGCTGTTGAAGGAACGCGTGGTCCTCCCTTGCCGCGGCCCATATCGATTGTTTGGCCCGTTATGGGGTCTTTAACGATGAGGATGTCTTTGGGAATTGATACTAGTTTGTTCTTGGAATGGAGCTCCACACGTGCCTGCACATCTGTCGCATCTTTGACAATACCCACAAGGCCTTTGAAGGGTCCTTTGACGACCTTGACCGTCTTTCCGATCATCCTGTCACGCCCGAAGCTTCTAGGCGGAGCCATCATACCGCCGGCAGGCGTGCCATTTCTCATAAGAGCCGGATTCATCTTTGCAAGGTCAGGGCCCGTAGACCTGCCTCCCTTGGCTGACACTGTTACAACATTTGTCGTACGCACAACGATGATACCGGAGTTTTCAGCCTGAGCCTTGTTATGCAGGAACATAAAGGAGCGGTAGATGTGAAGGATCACGCCATTCCTCTGATCACCATAAACTTCGCGAACAGTATCCCCATGTCGGATTTCAGCACCGTTCCGATCAGTAGCTACTGCATCTCGACGTGGTGTAATCTTGTTTGTCACTTGAGTAGGCAGGATAGTGCGGATCGAACCATTCTGATCCAGAACCCGTAAAGATTCTCGATCAACCTTGATAACACAAGCCACAGTAGCGGCGCTATAGAGAAGTTAGCTGAAAGAAACAGACGTAATTTAAGCCGAATAACACACTCTAGCTGCACGAGATCATGCACGTCGAACATCCCGAGTTTTCCATCCACACCTGTCTCGGCAGACAGTCGAAGATCCTTGCTGAACACAGTGATCTCCTGCATGCTCATATCACTGAGCAATGTCACGGTGTCGTCCTTAACTTGAACCACCATACCCAGCTCATCTTGGTATCTACTACCACCAATGACCTTGACATGATCACCCTCCCTGAAGCGTTTACGGAGAGATTTCACAGGGGCATCAATAAGCTGCCCTGCTAGTTCACCCTCGGTAACTTGTAGAGTAACGATATCACCTCGAGTCGACGTAGTCCGACCAATTAAGCCCTGTTGTTCACCACGGAACACTTCAACTGGATCTCCTGGAAGATAGGAGTCTTCAGCCGTTTGGTTTTTGAGGGTCTCTGCAAGAGATGCGAGATCTAGATTAGCCGTTCCATCTTCGGCACCTCGAGCAAACATTGTGACCTCCTCAAGTCGAGGGTTGACACTCTTCGTAATCAAATGTTGAACCTTCATGTCCTTAATTAGGAACCCGTCAATGTAGGTCTCCCCGAGGTAGTTCCACGATTTTCCACCCAAACCAGATGTAGCAGAAAGATATTTCGCGTGTTTCTTCTTGGCTTCAGCTTCACTGAATAAACGCTGGGGCGGCCTGGCCGTTGCAGGATTCATGCCAGGACGCTTTCTCTTGGGATCCATAAACGGTGCGCCAGTATCTTCGTTCATGCCATAATCCAGTCGCGGGACCAAACGGACGGTCACAGCAAGACCATTTGTTTCAACTTCTTCGATCTGGGCCAGATCGTTTTGGTATTTGCCGCGTTTGATACGAACCCAACCTCCGGGCAAGAGTTCTTCGGATTTCTGGACTCGAAGAAGATCGGGCATTTCTCGTACAGGAACCAAGATCATTTTCGTCCGTGGGTAGACGTTGGACATGTCTTGCAGTGCGTCCATAACATCTGCTTGTCTACGTGCTTCCACATAGATATATCCACTCATAGCCCCTCCACGCTCAAAGGCGGATATGATCTTCATTGGGTTTCGGGAGCCCATGGGCCGCTCTTCCATGCGTTTCTGGATTGCAAATATGACTTCACGTTCTTTGCCCGCCTTACAGCGAACACCCCAAATACTTGGATCATCGACACTAGGAAGGAGCAGTCGCTTTGGCACAACGACTGCATCGGATGCCGCAGCACGGTTTCGTCCGTAACGTTCTTTGAGCAATTGCGCCTGCTTTTCGGCATCCATACTAGCCTCGAGCTCGCGCTGGCGATCAAGCTGTCGGTGGCGACGGTCGTCGGTTTCTGCGCCGATAGGAAGCGCATCCATATCGTCCGGATGCATTTCGCCACCAAGCTCGGCCAGTTCATCCTCCTCATCTTCGGCCTCATCTTCATCCTCATCGACGCCGGCTTCTTCTTCGAAGAAATTGTGCACACCACCTTTCCTTCTACGCTTTCGGGGCCGCTATCAAAAGAAGGAATGGTCAGTGTCGACTCTAACGTAATTCGGAACGGCGTAACCGGGTGATAGCACTCACAGAGACAGCATCTTCTTCGTCCTCGTCATCATCCTCTACCTCCTCATCGTCCTCATCGTTCTCGTCGTCGTCCTCATCGTGGCCGTGGGCATCCCCACCATCATCCGCATCCTCACTAGCGGCTCGACGTTCCGCCCTTCGTGTAGGCTTTACGTCTTCATCATCATCGTCGTCATCTTCCCTGTCACGATGCGTCGACTACAGTCACAGAACATGTTAGTACCACCGGCCATTGTCGTCCAACAGATCATTAATACTGACTCTGGCATCTTCATTATCTGACTCATAGGCAGGGGCGGGGTTAAAATCATCGTCCTCCTCATCAGAACCAAAGTCCTGGTCCAACATGTTTCGTGACATATTGCGTGTTTTTATGGTCTGGAGGTGGCTTTGAGCTGCGGCTTACGTCGGAGTACCGTCGAATTCAATGACGAAAATTCGAGTCGCAAGAGGGTCGTATATGAAATACTGATGGCCTGTTGGCGAGAAAGAGGTCACAGTTAGATCACTTTGGTCTTTGAAGTGTCCAGTCCGTGCGGTGCGAGGTCGCGGATAAGGAAGACGTCGAACTTCAGGGAAAACACAGCCGAGTTAAAAGCGAGATGAGAGAGCGCAGTACCTGTTATGTAATTGGAACAAGGGATCACCGAGCCCGAGAGGTAACACGAAAAACTCCAGGAACGAACGAAGTAAGAGGTATCCAAAACAAGCTTGCTGTTGCTTCGGCCTGGCGGGCGGCGTTATCCTTCGCCGAGTCCGCGGTCGCGGTAAGAGAGTCAATCTGAGGTGAGTGGTCGGGAAAAATGTGATGAATACGCCCACGCTGGACCAAAATAAGAGCCCACCAGTATAATAAATCTGTAGGAGGGAAGTGGGAGGTGGCGCAAGTCAGTGGTATTTTACAAGGTCGTCGGAGGCTGTTGAAGACAAATCCATGGGTTGCGCAAATGGTTTCAATTCGGCGCCGGAGGTCCTTCCCAGACTGGCCTCTTGAACCAATGAGCGTCCTTCACACTCTTTCAAGTTGGATATCGTTCATCAAGGACACTGCCAAGCCCCAGAGAGTTTTAACAGCCACTGTGCTTGGAAGTATCCATGGTCGTGGCTGTAATATGCCTTAATATTCCCGGGGATACTGATACTAGTCACCTTGAGGTACATTTATCGATCAGTTTATATCATCCTTCGTCCTCAATGTGTTTATCATTCGGATCGTAGATCGAGTCTGCTGAGACCGGCCATTCTATCTCCCTTCGCAATGGTCGAGTGGAAAAGGCGAATACTATTGTTATTGCAAAACTTCGTTCCGTGATGTGGTTCCAAAGACTGGCTTGAAGCTGTAGCTTGATCAGAAAAGTGGGTTGACTTTAAAAGCTACTAAATGAGCAATACCAGCTCCGGACAACTTATAATACTTTACACGTAAAACAACGTCTACAAGTAATGTAAACTAGCCCCTAAGACTTTGACTAGCAGCAAACTTACTTTTGGAGATATGCAGAGGAAGATTATAGTACAATGAATTGAACTCGGAGATATCACTAATCACGTCGAAAGACTAAGTGAGCCAAACAGTAACAAGCTCTATGCACCCAAAAGCAAAACCATACCCAAAGAGCCCTTAGGAGGGAAATAGAGGGAGTCAAGATAAGGGAAGGGAAGTAGAAAGGTCCGTCCATTCACAGTTTCATGCCAAACATCTTGTGCACACGTAAGCTCTGACGCATGCTCAGGTCCAGCATGATCTCCTCGCTTCCACCGGGGATAGCGTAGGCACGGACATCACGGTATAAGCGTTCCACCTTACCACCTTGGCCACCGCGGCTATAGCTCAGACCACCAAAGATCTGGCTAGCCTCACGGGCACAGAACTCGAAGCAAGTCGTGGATTGGGCCTTAAGGCTTGCAATCGCGCCACCTAGCTTAAGCATTGCTTCGGTCTCGTCCATGCATTGGCACTGGTAGATAATATTTTCCAGCCAATTGTATGTCGACTCAATCTGGCGGGCCATATGTGCGAGCTTCATACGAATAACAGGGTGATCGATGAGTCTCTTGCCAAAGGTCTTACGCTTGTGGGCATATTTCATCGATTCCTCGTAGCACACACGGGCGAATCGGACACACTGGATGACGATGCCAATTCGCTCGTGGTTGAAGTTGGTCATGATAACTATATTAATGATCAGTTGTTGTGAAAAGAAAGAGAGAAGAGCCGACGGGCTTACCCTTAAAGCCTTGGTTTTCCTTCCCAATGAGGTTCTCCACGGGCACCTTCACATCCTCGAAGGTGACATAGGTTGTGCCGCTGCTCCAGACACCTTGGCAGTCCATCCGCCTTGTGCTGACTCCACCGTGCTCTCTCTCGATGAGAAGGACACTGATGCCATTCATTCCGGGCCCACCAGTACGAACAGCGGTGGTGAAGTAGTCAGAATAGATACCGTTGGTAATCCACTTCTTCTCACCGTTCACGATGTAGTGCTTGCCATCGGGTGTGAGTTTGGCCTCGCAAGTGAGGTTGGCAACGTCACTTCCTGCGTCCGGCTCGGTAATAGCAAGACAGATACGCTTATCACCAGCCAGGATACCAGGAAGGATTCTATCAACAAGAGGCTTCTTGCCATACTTGACTAGTGGAGGACAGCCGATACCGAAGCCACCGATCAAATTCCAGACCAGACCACCACTACCAGCACGGGACAGCTCGTCTGTCAGGAGCATCTCGTGGAACAGGTCCCAGTTTTCTGGTGCGACAGACTGCACACGGCGATCTGTGTGATTGACAGGGTATTTGACACCTAATAGACCAGCCAGGTATCCTCGCTCACCCATTTGCTTGTAAATATGATCGGGGACCTGCTTGGCCTCATCCCATTCGGTCACATATGGCTCGATTTCAGTTTCAACCCATTGACGCGCTTCGGCACGGAGAGCTGCGTGGGTCTGGTTGAAGTATGGAGAAGAATACTGTAGGGGCGTCGATGGGTCAGCCTTTGTATCCGGAAAGCCCAAGATGAAACGTAATGTGCGCGCGAAACTTACGCCTTGATACCATGAGGGATCTGCGAAGGGGATCAACTCGCCATAAGGGTCCTGAGGCTCAGAAGATTTGGCCGAAGCAACGTCCACCGGGGCTGCTGGTTGGGGCTTCGGAGCCTCCTTGGGTGCTGCAGGGGCAGCCGGTGCCAGTGCCGCTGCGGCTTTCTTTGTGCCCAGAGATCCAATTTGTAGCTTGCCCTTGTATTTCTTCAGAATCCCTTCATTGTGATACTTCCAAAACTGTTTCGAAGCATCCTTTCCAGCCACTCGCTGCAAGACTATGTGCGCGTGGTCAGTACCGTCATCTCCACCAAACATAGCAGGTATAATGACATACTCTTCTTTCCACCTATTTTCATCGAGTGACGTTAGTATCGCACGAATACCCCCGCAGGTCCATGGAACCGTTCAAACGTACCTGGATGCTCATCTTGGAAATTGGTCAAGTCATATACATCTTCATCAATAACAACCCAGAGGCTATTCGACTTGCTATGCGACGCAACGTCGTCCTTTGAGAACGATTTTGACATGATTGTGTATGAGGATGGAGCGTGTTAAATAATATGAAAAATAAATGTACAAAGCGGATACTATGAGCCCTTTAAAGTCAGGGGTGTGCGCCGTATCAGTACGATACTTGGGGGCAATCCGCACTAAAACGCTTGAGGGGTATGGGGAAGACTGGAATCTGGGGTAAGGAGGAGGGAACCTAGGAGGGAGGTGGATAGATATATGAATGACCGGGAATCCTCCGTCACGGGGAACTCTCACAAGGACCAGTTGCGGAAAAGAAAAAAATAAGCAGGGGGACAACAGAATGATTCAGACCAACAACTTCCAAGGTTCAGCGATCAACGCACAAGTGTCCTCGGTCCCCCGAACAATCGGGAGCCTGAAAGGTTACTCACTTCCAGTCTCTACATTTCAAGTCCTTTTTCACATGCCCGAAGCCTTACATGAACGTTCATCCAATCAGAAGCATCGGCGGTGCACCTCGGCCTGCATAGCTAGATGAGGTAAGCATTCTGAAGGTCATCGGCTGGTCTTTTACTAGCTCTCTGATTGGTCTAACGGAGCTTTACTGGCGTCATGGCGGCGGGGAGGCTGTTGGTTGGCCGTATCAGGCAACTGCCGAGGTTGGAGGTTAGATGGCCACGTGATGTCAGCCATGGCAGTCTCAAAAATTAATCTAGAGAGACAATACAAAGACAAGAACAACATAGAACACTCGCTCATCCATCATAATTGCATTGTGGCATGTGAGACCATGGATCCGACAAACTATGCATTCCATCCGACCGGGCCGTGAATGCCGTATTACCCTTTCCATATGATCATCGGCTCGTCCTTTTATTTGTTGAACTCACCTCCTTAAGGTACTTGCAAGGTATGTAGTACCTTTTACTCCGTGCCCCATACTCCATACTCCATACTCCGGACTCCAGCCATCCTCATCGTGCCGTTCCACTTAGTCTAGATATGTATCGCGTTGCCTACCTGCTGTGGTTAACTCCACATGGCTCACGGGTGGGTTGGTCCGAGGATCAGACCTAGGTTAGGGTATCTATCTATGGATACCTAATGAAATTCCAATGATTTTAGTGGACCATCGACATATGTTTACAGCTATATGAACTCAAATAATCGTCGGATGTTTATGTATTGCACTGGCCTTATATCTTATATATCAGATGCATTGGCAAGAAAACATCCCGAAAACGTTGGACAGCAACACTGCTGTCCCTCAAATAAGACATAGAATCCATAATTAATCTAGAAATACAACCAGCGTGTCAATATCGCGGGTACTTCCATCTCCTTTACTCATCATCACCATCCGTCTCATACTCAAACTCCTCGGGAACAGGTGCCTCCTCGTCGCCCTCTTCGTCCTCATCAACGGCCGTCAAGACACCCGCAGCAGCAGCAGCGCCTGCAATGGACTCGGCCAGACGATCCGAGCCCCGTTGAGGAGTCTGGAGGGCGGCGGCACCAATGGCAGCCTGCAGTCGGTCCTGCAGTGTCTCTGCAGTCGCCGCAGGTTGCCTGGGCTCCTTGCTGGCCTTCATTTCAATCGTCTCCCGCGGCTCTTCGGGGTTCTTATCGAGCACGACAACTACTCCACCGGTAGGCTGTAGTTTTACAGTTAGCATTTCTGATTAAAAGGTAGCTGTGTGGGCTAAGAGTAAGATATACATACCCGTTTGACCGGCTCATACCGCGGATCGGGAAATGTGAGGTACTTAAGCTGAGCGGGGAGGACCCTTGACATGTTTTCAAGCTCATATCCAACCCTCTCCCGTTCCGCCTTCTTCCTTTGGCCCTCTCCGGACTCCTTCTCCCCTTCCTTGGCCTCGTCTTCACCCTTGGTGGCGCTATCGTCCGTCTCCATCCGATCCGGCGCTTGATCTAACACCTTAGGTGTGGTAGGGGTTTGGTCGATGTCCATACTCTCCCGTCGTTGCTGCTTTTCACGGCGCTGTGCACGACGCTTAGCCTGGGCTGTCGTGGACAAGACAGCAGTTTTAACTTTCTCCGGCGCTTCCTCAGCTTTAACCTGCTGCTCTGGGGGATAGTCGAAGAGGCTTGGCCGAGTATTGCTGTGGAACTTGAAGAAGGGAACCTCAAGCTTCTGGTCTACACCAATAACGGAAGTTGGTGCGAAGCTGAGCGACAAGAAATGAGTAAGAGGGAACCAGTACCAGTATTGGATGAATACAGCAGCACCGACAATTCCAGGCATGTTGAGGTTGCCAGTCTGTGTCTGCAAGCTGATGGTACAATTCCGGCCACCGGCGTCTATAATACCGAGGGCGACTGCACAACCGAACTTCGCCATAGCATCTTCATGTCTATCCCCAATCATCTTCATCATGGCTTTGCGAAGGGAGCTCACTCGAGGGTTCATGGCCTCGTTTTGCTGTGCCAGCACCATAGCCAGGGAGATCAGAGCTCCTTGCCTCACAAAGTCTGTAGAATCCTTCAGCATGGGCTCAAGAAGGTCGATGGCTTCATCTAATCCAGTGCCAGCGCACGAGATACCGAGCGCCATTGCAGCACCATATCGGACGTGAGGGTTATAGGACTCCGAAAGGAGCTCTACCATACGAGGTACGCTCTGGTGCTTCCTGAACAGGATAAAGCCTAAGCTTAGCACGGCGACACGTCGTACATCATCATTGACGTCGCTGACAGCAACGTGAAGGAGCTTGCGGACAGCCTTGTTGCTACCGCTGCCGCAATAGGCGAGGGCAATAGTCATAATACCACCGTAACGGAGCGTAGGGTCAGGATCACCCAAAAGGCCGTTAATCAGTTCATCAGCGGCTTCTTGGCGGGCGTACATGATCAGAGCCATGCCCATAGCCAGACCGCGAACAATCTTTTCGTGTTGCGTTTCATGGGCATACTGAATCATATCCTCTAGAGCTCTCATGTTACCTGTTCCAAGCATGACCAAGCCCATGGCAAGACCCACTGCCTCGCCATTTATGGCTGAATCAGTATACAAGACATTCCGCAAGTCCTCGTAGATGCCCTCATCACCCGTCGCCATGCCGGCTACACCTAGGCCTAGAGCTCCACCATGTTGGACCACCTCCTCGGTCGCCTTCTTAAAGTGATCGCGGATAAGGTCAACAGCCATGCCACCATGGTTGGCGTAGATCAAGCCAAAGGCATACAGCGAGCCTCCCTGGCTGTAAACCGAGCCTGATCCCCCCACACCGGCAATGTGCTCCCTTGGTAGGTATGGCTGCAGGAGCTTTTGGCCTTGGCTCAGATTGCCACGATGGATTACACCAAGCGCAGCGGTGGCGGTGAACTTGGACCAGTTGACAGCCTTCCCCAACCACTCCAAATTGTCACGGAAAAACTTGTCGTGTGTGGTACCGGCGTGCATGAAAGCGTTGGAGAGAGTAACGGCAGTGTGGAAGATAGAGTTCCGGGCCTCCAAACTATCCCGGACTTTATTAAGAATAGCGATATCAGCCTTGTTGCTTCGGTAGAGGAACTCCAAATTTAGTTGAATGCTCTTGATGCCGTCAAGGATCTCGATGATGTTCTTGAATGCCGTCCGCGACTCAGCCGAAAGCTTCTTATCATTGTCAGCCCCAATGGACTTGGGCTGCAAAGAACTGGACTGATCCTCCAGTAGAGGATCACTTTCCTTTGATTCCCGTTCTCCCTCCGCTGTATTTTGCTTTTCTTCAGCTTCTTCTGGTACTAGTTCAGCAATTTCCTGACGAACTTTCTGGAGGAATTCTTGCGTGCTGTTGTCGTAAAGGTCGAAAGAGATTTGGTAGGCCACGGCGAGAGACCGTGCGTCGCCCTTCTCGACCAACTGACGAAGGATGACAGATGCCATGGAATGTTCGTTGAGATACACAACACATTTGGCTATCGAGAAATAATCGGGGCTTGGGATCTCATTCAGGAGGTCAAGAATGAGTTTCAGGATCTGGGGGAAACAGTCAGTTCTGAAGTTATTGAAATGGCTGGAAAGATCCTACCTCATTCCGGAAAGCGCGCTCCTGTACAATACCCATGCAAATGTCCAGAACATATTCCAACAACTCTTCGCTCCCCCGAGACTCGCCGTTCTGCTTCTTCTCATCTTCGCTCGCTCTAATAATAGTCCTCCGAAGTACGTCCAAATTCTTCGCTTCGATGGCAATTCCGATCACTTGGCGATACCGCTTTTGAAGAAAGCATTGTTCGAACAAACGCTCGATAACAGCCTGCAACTGGCCTTGAACACCCCGTTTCAAGACCAGAGGTGTCTCAACCTGGTTGACACTGGTGTCCTCACCACCTGGATAAGTTGCATCAACGCCTGGTACTTCTTGCCGGGAAAGCAGCGACTTTGACGGCAAAGCAGACTGCGAGAATGGTGTTATCGGAGACGTTAAGCTAGCGGAGGTGCTGGTAGCACCTTCGCTGGAGGTTGGGAAGGATGTGTTTAAATTGGCGGGCTGGTCTCCAGCGGCAGGCCTCTGAGCAGCCGAGAGTGAGATGAAAGTATCCACGCATTTAGCTGAGTATCATGTCGCATTAGACAACCACCAGAGCATGCATGTTTCAAGAGCAGGTAAACTAACCAATAATTGTTTCCTCAAACTCGCCACCTTTATCCAACTTGAACAGCTTTCCAGCCCCAAGCGCAAATACCATACTCTCATTATATTCTTGAAGGTGATAGTAAACTTTGGCGGCGACTAAAGCAGCAAGCCCGCGTTCTGGGAAGCTCTCATCTTCGTAAAGAGCCTCTCTAAATGTTAAGTATTAGCACTGATCTCCTACAAGATGTCCGAACCGATAAAATTGATGGATAAAGTCCAAAGATGAGGATTTGTCCTGATGGCAGAGGTCATTAGAAGCTTGGAGGGAAGACAAACATTTGCGGAACCGCATCAACCACTTCTGTCCAGAGCAGGTCGATTTGAGAATCTAAAGTCTTCAAAGCAAAGACTCTCAACTCAGGGTCTGGCTCAGAGAGGAAGCCGACGAGGCCAGCGGCCGAAGCGAGTCCAACCATCTCTAAAGGATGATGCTATCGCTGGTGGAGGGATGAGGCGACAGCTTCAACGGAGCTTTTGAGAATCGGCCCACGAGGATAAGGAGGTCTCGAGTTTATGCGGAAGACCAGCAAGAGTGAAATCTAACAAATGAACGATGTGAAAATAGAATGTGAAATAAACAGCAGATGGATGAAATAAGGCTCGGAGTGATCAGGAAGCTTCGCAAGTGAGAGGCACACGTCAACGGGCTTCCAGGCTGATGGAAGCCGGCGAAAGGTTCCCATGGTTCCTGCAGAAACCCCTAGAGCTGTCACGTGACCTATGATGGCATGGGATCAGCTCCGAAGGGATCACGAGCAAGCTACGCTACGGAGTAAAGGATCACCGTCTCAACATTTCACTATAACCTACCAGAGGTCGCGTTTTGTCTTACTTATAGACATCTCGCACTTTTGTACTCTGTGACTACGGAGAGAAAGTCCCTCCGCTTTCCCGCATAAATGCCCAAGGAGCTAGCTACTTTCCAACCCATAAACAGGTGAATTATCTCTCATGCAATGATGTCGGCCAATCTCCCGCAACCTAGGGATTCGCAACCTTTATCTTTGCCTATCAGGGCATCTATACACTATCAAGGTCCTCTCGCATACATTGACCGTCAGGCGAAGCATATCCAACATAATCTACAGGTTCTCATCGATGCTCAAGGTGAAGGCCTCTTGGCTGGTCTCCAAGGCCCACGACTGAGCGAAACACCTACTGGAAGTTGTACCCCTTCCACGGAACCAAGTGGCTCACGTGGTCTTCCGGTGGTGCCAATCCGACAACCAGTTGCGGAGAAGATTGGCTTGCGTGCCGCACGCGAAGGGATCTTCAAATCCATATTTGACTTGTTGAAACTTAGGGAGGAGGAGCGAGAGATACTCGCTGCCCGTATGACCGAAAGAGCGGATGCGCTGCGTGAACTCGATGGCTTTACCACAAAGAAATCCGGACTGGAGGAGGCTATCTCGACAATACACAACAGTGGGGAAAGCCAGCGCACCAAGGAACTTCGAGAGGAAGGCCACAAGCTCGAGGCAGACATTCATGAACTCGAGACAAGGCTTTCCCAGATGAGAGCAAGGCAGCGTCAGGTTTTGGAGGAGTTAGCGCATGTGGAAAACTCGGTGGACTCCAAGTTGTCTTCTTACAAGGCCTCCTTATCCCTCCTAGAGTCGGATATCCAAAAGTTCCTCCGAAACCCCCCTGTCCCACCCCAGTCGAGCCTTTCTAATGATGCAACGTTCTATTCATTGAACCCTAAACGTCGGACCCTTGATATGGCTCACGAGCATTGGGCGGCTGAGCAATCAGAGCTGCGAAAGAGACAAGAGGAAGTAGACTTTGAGATAGCTGCACTTGAGGCGGGAGGCGGAGTATGGAAGCAGGTTTTTTTGGAAGTCTATCGATTCGAGAAACGGTTGAAGGTAGCAATGCACCGTTCACTGCAGAATGAGTCGCAGATGTTAGGATCTGACGGTACAACTGAGAACAAATCCGAACTTGACCAGATTCATGGAATTTTGGAAGATCTGAGGTGTACAACTGAACACGTGGAACACTACCTGGGGCTCGCAGAGGACAAGGACTGGAAACTGCTCGTCTGTTGCATTGCTGCAGAACTGGAAGCTCTGCGGGAAGCACGAGAGATGCTTCTAGACGCCTTCGATATGTCGGATGAAGATCCCGAACAACCCTCAGAACAAAGAACGCCTGACAAAGCTGGACAGCACAGCGAGAATGATCTACAAATAGATCCTCTCGGAGTTGATGACCCAGAACCTCCAGCTGATTTACTAAGGGATGCAGAAGACCATCCTGAGGACACCGTTCCTAGATCTGAGGACGAAGATGATGAGCCGGATCCTGCCTGGCTGCTTCCTGAATCTTAGATCTAGGTAATTATAGATTATAAATACATAGAAGACATTCGATCCTCTAGTTCGTATATGTTTGTTGAGCAAGACCACATATGACTTAGCAATCCTTCATTACAGGACAGAAATTAGAAAAAGAAGCAATAAATGATCAGAAAGGTGTTGAAACAATAAGTAGCGAGTAATTGCAAGAAAATTTGTTTTGACTAATTTTGCTCAGCGGTACGATAAGTCGATAAATAGTATCGGAGACGGTCAGGCGCTTTGGCCAACTTACATCGTCTGCTTCTGAGACCCCTCCAGCAGCGAAACCTCAGGATCAATGACCTTGTTGATATTTATATTGCTCTAGATTCAGGTGGGAAATGCAGTCAGATTTTTAGTAAAACATGTATCTACCCTCACCTACATACACCTTCACCATCCCCTCACTTTACGATGGGACGTTACTCGACGGCCGCCTTTATCTTCCTCGTTCTTTGTTGCAGTCTCAAAATATACAAGGGGCCATAGTTGCCCATCCATATGCTCCCCTCGGCGGGTGCTACGATGATCCAGTCGTAGGTTTTGCTGGAGGGGAGCTTCTAAAAGCTGGATATATTGTGGGCACATTTAACTTCCGGTAAATACTACAATGACTTGGTTTCCTTTTTCTATTCCTCGCTGGTGATCTTTACGACTTGTATACTGATTCGCGTTGTAGTGGTGCTGGTAACTCAGAGGGGAAGACCAGCTGGACCGCGAAACCCGAGTTAGCGGATTATGCTACCTTCTATGGATTCATGCTGTGCTACTTGCATCTTGTGAGGTCGCGATTAGCTTCACAAAGAGGGGACAGAAGCACTACAGATAATAATGGCGCCGATGCCGAGTCTACACTTGGATCCGCAGCTATCCACCTCATTTTAGGTGGTTATTCCTACGGGTCATTAATTGTTTCACATCTTCCAGCACTCGATGTCATGGTGGATCTCTTTAAAAACAGTCGCGATGGGACACCGTCTTATGAAATCCTTCGAACCGCAGAGAACGTTTCAACTCTGTTGAAAGCCAACGGTCCTACCCAAGAACGACTATCCGCCACAGGGGCCCTCTCATGGTCCCTGGATATCTCAAAAATAGCTGTTTCATACCTTCTTGTGTCACCTCTCTTGCCACCTCTCAACTTTTTCTTGACACTTTTCTCTACAATGTCTTTGAATGTGAGAGTCAACACAGTGGGCCAGAGGAAACAAATTCTATGCCCTAAGCCAGCCAGTCAATTATGTGCATATCCGAGTCTGGCAATCTACGGGAACCAGGACACCTTCACATCCGCAAATAAATTAAAAAGATGGTCAGACGAACTGTCGCATGTGCCTGGAAGTCACTTTCAATCAGCCGAAATTGACGGAGCTGGGCACTTCTGGAGAGAAGATGGGGTCGAGTCCCAAGCGAGAGATGCATTGAGAGAGTGGCTACGCCTGATACCCTGACTTTCAGTGCACAAAAAGCAAAAGACAGATATATAATTGATAATAGTCCACAATGTAATTTTGTGCATGGGACCATTCCAGGCCTTTCACATGCGGGCCTCATGTCTCAGAGCATGTGACACAGGTTTCGCATGACCAGGAAATGTCTAGGTTATGACAGGACACACTATTATCCTCAACTGATATAACTTGTATTTCTGGGTCTGTGTTTAGGTAAATGTTTGATGCAACCCGTCATAGTGAATGAGATGTAAGCATAGGTGTAAGTATGGCTATGAACTCTTTTCATAGTTCAGCAGAACTTGGACTTAGAATTCTGAGAGGAATATATGTTGGGAATTATAAGTCCAGGTACTAGTAAGAATTATACAAGTAAGCATTGCATAACACTCTCTATGCAACCCAAAGCTGTTTTTATATTTTATATCCACAAGAGATGAACAGTTGCCTGGACCTCTCGTATCGCGAGGCATGCGACGTAACCCATGACCCTAGAACAAATACTATACAATATTTTAGCCGTATCGGAGAACATTCGTCCGTTGATAATTAAGAGAGTGAGCAAATGTACGCTCTTAAGATAATCACGTCTGACTGTAATATTATCGATAATCTACAGAGTTCTTACTCCGTATTAACCCCACCATTCAGCCGGTGGGGCAGAATGAGGTCATCTGGCAGATGAGCTGAAGAAGGGGCCTAACATCGTCTACCATATCCGGATTTTAAGGATAGAGTTCTGCGCAGTTTATCTCTTGAGAACCAGAAAAATAGTAACTTAAGTCATCGTCGCAGTAGGTTTTCACGGCGATCACACGGGGTTTCCCAAAGTAGAATCCCCGCACACTTGATGAACAGTTTCCTTGGGGCTGATTAGGCTTGTGTGGCGATCGGCTGCAACTGAACCGGTCCAAAGGCCAATCAGGCTCACCCAACAGGGATCCCTCGTGACGTTTCTCCAGGATCTACTCCAGACGGGAAGGGGCCTAAGGCGACGCTGGTGACATCCCCAGGATTATCCATGTTTTCGCAGTTTTCCCCGAACTATCCCATACCCAGATCGGTTTTTTTCCCGCCATTGCCATGAAATAAGCAGTCAAATCCCTTGAGTGATGATTATCTCCGAATTCTGTTCGTTCCTTTGATCTGTCTACCTTCTGCTATCCTTTGTCACACTGCCTTTGGGAAAAAAAAAAAAAAAAAAAACTAGACCCTCTCTCTTTCGACACTGATCTCTCGGCGTTATCGGTCGAATGTCTTGATATTGGTTGAAGGCCTGACATGGCAATCCTTCATGAGTCTCCGATAGTACGCCCTTATTGTCATGGTAGAACCAAACATGCCTCAAAGCAGTCCTCCACTTGGGACGCCCTTGGGAACGGGCAGCGTCACTTCCTTCCAAAATCCATTTCCCTTCCTTCATTGTCGTCGGTGATCAAGACCTCTCTAGTTTGGGCTGGCGACAACTGGTATAATGCCAATCAAGACGGCTCTTCAAAGGCGGAAAGGAGGGGACATACTGAGCTGGAAGATCGAAAGCAAGTGCTGTATTTAAGGATGCGCAATGTATGTCCAACCATTACCACCCCCTTTTCACTCCATAGCGGAAGGTGCATGCTGTATGGTGTGTTAACTGTATTCTTCAGGCAGTTTCGTACAAAGAGTGGAAACATTGCGCATACGAGTTAGATGATCTAGAAGACAACACCTCTTGGAAAGAGACCTTTGAATGCCCCGAATACGAACCTGATCTAGTACAAGAACGCCTGAAGCAGTTGGAAGAAGCTCGCATTAGCTGCGATGTTGGTCGAATGATATTCTTGATCCGCACTTCCCTGAGCCGCGACCTGGGCAATATGCGCAATGATTCTCTCTACAGACACTCGCATGTCGGTACAAAGAACCTGATCGACCAATACATTACAACAGCCGTTGACACAATAGCGTCGTTGGTAGACCTGTCAGTAAAAGGTCGGTGTGATGGTTTAGAACTAAAGTATATACTCGACCAGCTTCTAGCAGCCAGGCAAGCCTTTGGCCGGAGCGCTCTACTATTCTCTGGCGGAGCGACATTTGGAATGAACCATATTGGTGTGCTCAAAGCGCTCTGGCAGGCGAAGCTTCTCCCACGCATCATCTCAGGTGCTTCGGCGGGAAGTATTGTCTGCGCGGTTTTCTGCACCCGAACAGACGATGAACTCCCAGAACTTTTGGATACATTTCCGTATGGGGAATTTTCCGTTTTCAATGAACCTGGTCAAGAGGAGAACATCCTGCAGAAGACAGCCCGATTTCTAAAGTACGGCTCATTTTTGGACATTTCCAATCTGGCCAAGGTGATGAGGAGCTGGCTTGGGGACATTACGTTTCAGGAAGCATACAACAGGACACGCAGGATACTTAATATCTGTGTCTCCAGTGCTGGAATCTACGAACTTCCCAGGCTACTGAACTACATTACAGCGCCCAATGTGCTGATTTGGTCGGCAGTGTACGTTTCGCCCTTTTTTTCCTTTCTTTTTACTTCTCACTTTCCTCCCCACTTTGCTTTTGATCTTGCTTTGGGTTTTGCCACATGTAAAACTTTACCAGTTGCGACACTAACTTTATGTTAATAGAGCTGTCTCGTGCTCGGTACCACTAGTATTTACGCCGTTTGTGCTCATGGCCAAGGATCCAGTGACTGGGGAGGCAGTCCCTTGGAACGACTTACATAGACAGTATATCGATGGTTCAGTAGATGGCGATTTACCCATGAATCGTCTATCGGAGATGTTCAATGTCAATCATTTTATTGTGTCGCAAGTCAATCCCCATGTGATCCCATTTCTCTCGAAGGATGATGGCCCAACCCATGGGATAGTGCAAACCTCATCCCTAACTTCTCGTTTATTCCACACTATGACACATCTCGCTAAGGATGAGGTCTTACATCGAATGACGGTCTTATCAGAACTTGGTATATTCCCAACATCTCTGAACAAGACTGTGTCAATTTTGAACCAGAAGTACTCTGGAGATATCAATATCTACCCCGAAATACTTTATACTCATTTCCCTGCCATTCTAAAGAATCCAACTACTGAGTTCATGCTCAAAGCTTGCCTCTCAGGGGAACGCGCGACATGGCCTAAACTCAGACGAATACGGAACCACTGTGCCATTGAACTTGCTTTGGATTCAGCTATCCAACAGATGCGAGCAAGAGTGGCTTTTAGTTCTAGCCAGGTAGCGCTACGGACGAGCGGTTTACCAGCCCCTTCGGAAGCCTTAGACAGGACCTTGGGCCGGGGACGCTTGCTTAACCGAAGGAGCTCCTATAGTCACGAAGTCGAGAAGGCAAATCGCATCAGGACCAACTCTAGTCACCGAGCAAGACATTATATGAGAAGATCTTGTAGCGTACAGTCGCCTGAACAGTCATCAGATACCGATAAACAGGATCAAATAGATGACTATGAAGCTGAAGCCCAGGGTTATTATTCACCTTATGTTGGTGACGAGTTATCTCCCACGGAATCCGGCGCTGACAAAGAGATGCGTCCTCCTGTTTCGGAACGACCTGGGCTCATACATTGTCGAGCAGCTAGTCACGAAGCATCTCGCTGGTCTGCTTCACATGGTGCTCTACCATCCCTGCGGTCATTACAAACTGCATCTATCCACTCGAGACGATCATCTGTTGGTACGCACAGTCAGCCGTCAGTCCATCTCACCGACCAGTGTGCTACACTCGGACGTCAAATGTCAACCAAGTCGGTGCCGTCCCTTCAAAACCGCACCCTCCGCATGACACCTACTAGCCATCCTAGCCAACCGGACTTGTCACCCCATATTCACAACTGACAAGGTTCTGACGGGAATTGTACGAGCTCTGTTGTATGCATGTGCCGCAAAACAAGGACGACCAGTGTTTTATTCTGGTTTTGATACTGCATTGCTTGCTTCGTGGCATATCACAAGGATTCGATCAATTTCTGCGTCGCATCTCAGGAGAAGAACTGGGATGCATTGTTAGAGTTCCGTTATTTTTACCTTTTATTCTTTTTCACTTTATCACTAGGTCATGATGACGTCCTAGAATTGATATATGATCTAGACATTATCGGTCTTGCTACCACTGCAACGTCGCTGTCATTCGGATAATGGGCGTTATCGTGGAGGGTTTTGGCTATAGGGTAAATTTCTTTTTTTTTTTCCTCCATTTTACAAGAGTCCGCCATGATAGACGGTTGCTTTTTTACGACAGCTGGGGCGCAATTTCATAGAAAGTAATACTTGCACATATATCTAAAGAGTCTTCGCTGGTCATGTTATATCTATGCACATTGTATAGATCTTTTATAGGTAGCCTAGGAATCTTCTGTCTTGGGTAGATAGGACAATCAAGTTCAATCTTTACTATACTTCCTAATGTTTTAACTACTAATTGCATGCAACCCGACTTGGTGCAGGGATGATGAACTACCGGCCAACCAAGTTGTCGGAATCTCGTAGGCCAGAGAGACTAATAATGAATCCAAGAACACGAATCGAACGAAGAAAGGGGATGGTGAACCCATGTCCTATATGAGGTGACTTGGCCTGCGATACAAATGATGAAGTGAGTAACCAGCTTGTAGACTTGATTACGGCCTTGGCCTATACAGCCGCACTCACCGGCGATGTCCAACTGGGCCTTCATTTCCCTCCCATGTAAGCATTCCCTGACCTTGATCCGAGCCTGAAGCTCACTCGAGACTGCCTCGTACATGTGTGTTATGTCGTTCTTTTCTGTCGAGGGCCAGCCAATCTCTTGCGGGTGGGATCTTCAACACGACCACGAAACTCTGCTCTGTCATCGCTCTTGATATCTCTACTGCCCTTGGTAATTCCGTCCGCGGCGGGGAAGAGAGTAAGTCGACACTGGGTAAATACTACTTCTTGGCATAATTGGCAGGCGCCTCGACTTTACTTGTGCGACGTCCTTCAAATCATGCTTATACAGGCTCGTTCATGAACTGGGTATAGTTACATGGGTAAATCATTTCTAACAAATATATTGTCTCAACAGCTATTGCATTATTGTTATTCTTTGTTAACACATGGTGACGTGATTGATATGTTGGTAGGTACTATTGAACTGATGTCCGACTAGTTGAAAGGGAAGATATTTTACGAGGTACTAAGTGCTATTTAACCTCAAGGCGCCCACTAACCTAGCATAACCAAAAAACGTCTTGGTTAATTTATCTTCTGTTGTATATGGCGTGCAGGCTCTTGTTAAGGATTAAAATAGAAGCAAAATAAGACACATTAATGCAGAGGAGGTGGTACCTAGTGGGCTATTCATGATGCATTTGTCTAAGCGCCCACATTAGTTGTGCAGTCGCAGTAAGCATCTCTTGACATGCATACTGTAAGTAGTAGGAATTAAGCGCTGTGTACATACGTTGTGGCCTCTTAGGGTACATTGGGATAAATTTAGAGTATTCTAATTAATGATGATAAATGAGTGTTTCATAGCCCTAAGTCGAGGGGTTTGTCCGGCGCGTCGTTCATGCAATCAATCAATGGTTCTAAATTTGGCCGGCTTATGCAGAGTTACGTTGGCAACTAATTACTGCAATCATGGAAATTAGTGTGAGATAATAATAGAGTCCTTCAGAGAAATTTGCTAAGAATGGAACAGGAACCCTGCTGAACACCAACCCGTCTCGATCAATCAGCAATCAATCTGGTAGAATTTACCCTCGAACTAATGCACCTGCCCGCTTTTTTCTCACGGATCTCAGCGGCTACCAATGTTGCCAGCTTGATTGAACTCTCGGAGGGGGTGTCATACTTCTAATGTTATCCAATCTGGCACAGACTATCTTCATGCATGACGATTGCACCGCTCGAGACGAAAAAAGAATCATCTTTGAAAATCTTGGCTCCTTGGACAAGCTTTTATACTCCCTCATCCGTCGACATGATGCTCTCGAGCAAAAGCCCGTGCAAGAATCCTTCTGGGAGTTTTTTTTTTTTACATTTGTCCACCTTTTTAAAGAGCGGATCTGCTTATGATTCGTCTCATGCCGGAGAGTTGATTCCTATTTCGTGTCCTCGAAAGTCCTCGTTATTCAGCGTGCTGTTATCTTCCTCCCTCCGGTGTTTCAACGCCTTGTCCTTCTTCACCCTCCCCAGACATTTATTCCCTCATTGTCTTGGAAACCAGGGTTGAGGTGGTTACTGGAACCCCTGCGGTCTTATATAGCTTCTATATAAGCTTAGCATACTTTATCGCCCACAGCGGCCAGGTGGACTTAAGTTTGGAACCCGACTGGCCCTTCTTCCCTTCCTCACATATACCGAGCATTCTTGCATCATGGCGAGCATTGTACAGCGGCCGTTGAACCGAATTCGCAAGACAGACTCCTATCATCCACTCCATGAACGATGGGGAGATGTAACGATCTCAGCCCCGACAGAGGGGTCATGGAATCAAGTCGAGAACCCTCACCGTTCATCTCGCAGACGTCACGGACATGGCTCTGTTATCAAAGACTATGATACTAGACCTGCACGGGAGCGCTCCGATACAACCCTTTCAACAGAAGAATTTATCCCGCCCAGACAGGGCTCGCCTTTCTCCATGAGCAAATTGAACCCTCGCCGTCTTTCGATGCGCTTAGCTCCACGATCAAAACAAGCTACCGAACATCAGCATGAGCGCAGAACCGAATTCGCCTACAAACCCTATCATCAAGACTACCCTACCGAGGTGGCCGAGAAGTCGGCCCACGATTCACCTCGTTTCCGATATATCCCCGCCAGCTCGCGATATCCAGAGGATGTTCTGTTTGGCTCGCCTTGCAACCACAGATTCTCAAGTAGTTCGGGAGGTAGTGTTCAGTCACACTACTCCCCGGTCGAAGAAAGGGATAGTCGGTCCCGGCGACATCACCGACATTCTCACCATGAAGAAAAGGACGATCACTACGTCGAACCATACGATAGATCTCTCCAGTCATCTCGATCGGGAAACCGGAGCAGTTCTGACCATAACCAGCAAGCGCTCTCGGAGGCGAGTTCATCATTGGACAAGAAGAGACTTCGTGCTGCACGGCGCATGACTATGACTATGGTGCCCGATTCGGATGATATATATGGATAATGTCTTCTTTCTTCTTTTGTTTATGAAATTACTTAATTTAATGTGCATGTCATGATAGTATATAAGGCTGGCCGTTAGAGCCCGGCGTTAGGGCTTTTGTGTGGCGTTGGTGGTTTGGTTGGATAACGTCTGTTACGATTTTAATGGCCAAGTTTATTTATTCAATCCAGTCTCGCCTCGTCCAATTGAACTTTTTAGTGCCTATACACTCGTATGATTGTCTCCATAATGGACATAAAATGCTTCATAATCATAATCAGAACATTGACGTCACCCTGACGACCTGGGAATATTGTTTCCGAATCAGTTTCATGTTCTTTCACAATCCCTATTGGCAGGTTCTTATCTCGACCTGTTAGAATATAAGGGGGAAGCTCTCGGCTTTCCGAACAAGAAACCAGGGTTCGAGGTACAGTTGGGGCCAGATATTGCCGGTGTATGAAGTCATCCGTTGCGATCAGTTACTTTGTCTTCCATGACGACATCTTAACGCAGGACCGAACATTCAATCCTTAAATAAAAACCCATCTACTTGACTTGAAACAAAATATAATCAAACAGCGAAATAATTAACAAACTGAACGGATCTATTTAAAAATCGTTCAACGCTAAAGTTTAAATAATCTACTCAATTCGCAACAATGGCGGAGTTAGTGGTTCAACTCCAATGTGGAGTCAAGGTACAACTGATTTCTGCATAAGCACACGTTAATCGATTTTCATTAATTCATTCTCTAGAATGATCCGTGGGGTAAGAAGGGAAAAGACTCTCTAGCCGGCCAGCTCTGGTCCAAGACCCCAGGGAACAGTGATGTGCAGGATAGCCAAACATATTCCGAGGTATGTGATCCCAATCATGAACAACATATATCTGACAATCATAGATGTGGATGGGCACATACCCGACTGTTCCCTCTCGAATCCTTTCAACGGGAGAGTTACTCTCCGACTATTTGCAGAAGAACCAACATCTAGTTGGAAAATCAGTCCTTGACAAATATGGACCAGAGATTCCGTTCTTGCCCAAGGTCAGCCATAAACTCCGTATCATATAAAGAATGACAACTAACACAATAAAACCCTGGGTCTAGATCCTCTCATTCTCAAAAGCCCTCCCTCTCCAAGTTCACCCGGACAAAGCCCTCTCGGAAAAGCTCCACAGGGAAAACCCCTCCCAATTCAGCGATTCAAACCACAAACCCGAAATCGCAGTCGCTCTCTCGAACTTTGAGCTCTTCGCCGGCTTCAAGCCCCTCCCCGACCTCGAAGCAATCATGAAGCTCAAACCCCTTGAACAACTACTACCCTCCAATCAACCCTTCGATGACGACCTGCTCCGCGACCTCTGCAAGACACTCCTCACCCTACCCCCAATTGTGGTGTCCGAGATCAGCAGGGCACTCCAGGATCTCCCTGAGTCCCAGTTCGGAAAGCATCGGTATATCCCCGGGATGCTACACCGGCTACGCAAGCAGTACACCGAGTTCGATAACGGGAACTTAGTCGCGGCGCTGCTGATGAATTACATGACCCTTGGGCCTGGAGAGGCTGTCAGTGTCCCCGCCGACAGTATTCATGCGTATCTTTGTGGAGATATTGTGGAGTGCATGGCGAGGTCTGATAATGTGATTAACACGGGGTTTTGTCCGCGGGCGGAGCGTGATAATGTTGATTTGTTCACGCGCGCATTAACATTTAAGCCACATGGAGTGGACGAGGCCGTTTTGCCGCGGAGAAAGAGTGCGAAGGGCGTTAATGGGAAGTCGGATGAGTATGCGCCTCCCTTCAGCGAGTTTAACGTGCTGGCGACTAGTCTAGGGGCGGGAGAGCGTGAAACACACAAGGCGGTTTCTGGCCCGAGTATTCTGTTTGTCACGAAGGGATGTGGGCGGTTGGAAGTGGCGGAGGGCAAGTCTGTCAAGTCGTTTGATCTGCAGGAGGGATATGTGTACTTTGTTGGACAAGGCGTGAGCTTGGATTTGACTACGGACAAGGGAATGGCTGTGTATCGGCCATATGCAGAGTAAACGATGAGATTAAAGGTATCTGAAACACTTCAATATGAGACATGTGGGATGCTGTGCTACCTTCTATACCTTGGCTGTTGAATGTCAAGGTTAGGTTTGGGGTCGCAATACCCTAAGGGACGCCGGCACGTTTAGAACCATGGATTAGAATATGTTCAAAAAACGCCTTATTTCGACTTATCGAGAATTCTAGAACCGCAAGTAACAGCCGTAGAAGCCCATCGCATCTTGACCCTCTTTTCGTACTTCTCTCTTCATTTGCACGCTTTAAAATAGATCAACTAATGCGGGTCCAATCCTTTAACAGCCGCTGATACGACAACCCGAGCGCTTGCAGCTCCGAAACCGAACATCGACAACCAATGAATCCCAAAGCTTGCTATTTTTGGGTTCGACGTTTTGTTACAGAATGCCCGTTGCTGGATGCACTGCATTTTCTCACGCTGGCTAGCCGCGAGTCAATGCTCAAGCAAACGCTCTCATCGGAACTTAAAATGCTCTCAAACAGCCCCCATCATGAAACGAGCACCCCGGGGAGTTAGCGAACTGGAGTTCTTTAATGGGGATGTCTCCGCTCTTTTCTGACGAGGAGAAAAGAAAGAGTTCAGTGCCTCTTTTCATGATCAGCGGTTGGACTCACTCTCATCTTTACCCCGCTTGCTTTGCAAAATGTTTATCCCTCTGTATCGAAGGTCATTGGTGCCGAGATCTAGTGATTCGTCCACGACCCAGATTATTATCGGGACCGTCTTGGGAGGCATCGCTGCTATTGCTAGTCAGTATTGCCCTTTACAATCATTCTTGTCCCTATCGCATACGTACTGCACTAAGACAGCAATGCTGACGCTGGTTGATAGTCACGGCGGGGGTTCTGTTCATCCTCTTCAAAAAGCGGAGATGGGATCGCATCCGGCGATACGAGGAGGAAATGCTCGTAATGCATGCTCCAATGGGGTACAAACCCGACGATGCTTCCATGGGCCCACCACGACCTTCCTCGTCAATGCTATCCTATAATCAATATCAACCACAAGAACCACAGCATACAGACCCTCGTGGCAGGCTGTCGGGCGACACCCCACCACCAGCATACACCACCATCCCGGCCTATGACCCATCGCGGTACCATGCTATCAGCCAATTGCCACCAACCGTGAAGATAAACCGGCCGACGCAGGTGAATCCAGTGGGTATGTTCGAGGAGCGGCCGTTCTCTTTTATCCGTGGTGTGGAGCAACAGTACACTGGCCCGGCTGATACGCAGAGAAGCACATCTCTTGCCCAGCAGAGGGGACCGTCACCGGAAAGCTCTCGGTCAATGGATTCGGTCGGTTCCGCGACCAATTTTTCTAGACCGTTAGAAGGTCTGCAGTCGCCGAGACAGCCGAAGCCGGTTTTGTCGAGGTTGGTCACTAATTTCGGGTAGGGGCGTTTTTGGTTTTCCCCCTTGGGTAATGATAGATGGCGTGAGCTGGGCCTATGGATTTGGTTAGCGTGGGGCTTTGGGATAATGGATTTGGGTCATGGGGTAGTACGGCGTACGGTGTAGGGTGTGCTTTGTCTCTTTCTTTCCTCATTCGGCTGCTTGAATCTTTTGCTTTCCGGGGGAATGATGGGATGGACTTATGATAGTGACGATATATGGGTTTCTAATCATGGCGTTAGATATAATGATGAATTGGATGATGACCGATCGGTATGGATGAGTGTATAACCATCTAACATAAGAGCGTGAACTCGATAACCAGAAACTTGTCGTCTCTGAGGATTTGGACAACTCCATGACTTGAGAGTCCGCAGAGGAGATACCTCGGCAATTCTGGCATCTTCGGTGTCTTAGAGAGATGTAAATCGGGTGTCTTAGTATTTAAACCAGGACTTCGAGCTGGGTTTCGATGAGTTAGTCATGGTATTACCACGGTGGTACAGGGCCACTTACTCTGTCTTTTGGTCGAGGCTGAGAAGAAATTAATGATGTGATCGACGCTCATCTCGAGGACGATGATCATACGCTTCCATGCTTGTTATGGCTCCAACGACCAGTCTTTTCAGAACAGCAAAAGTATGGCTGCACATGATAACCAGAGGCTGATGTCTGTTCTATAGAAGACAACCGTAGGAAGGCTGATGTATCAGCTCAGGGGTTTACGGGGAACCATATTGCCGAATACCCCAATTTTGACAGTAATCAAGGCGATGTCAGCTCAGAAAAGACGCTGCATTAACATTACAGTTAACATATGATGAGCCTTGGTGAATGCAGAAGGGGAAGGAGAAGAGAGAGTCAAAAGTACTAAACAGAGAGTGGGACTTCCCAATAGATTTCGATGACTACGTATTTCTGAGGGGTATCTCACGGGATCCAATATGACTCCGAGTCCCTGACATAGTTCAAGGAGATTTTATTGAAGCTGGTATTGGCGCTTGTGTTTTGTTGCCTATATTGCCTACGGATGGTGACATACAATATGCAGGGTCGTTCTCCCGTTGGCTAATAGCACTCGGCTGGCCACGCAAGAAAAAGAGGGAAAGAAAAATGAAATGAAATGAAATACAATCAGAATTCATTAAAGAATAAGAGTAAAATTAAATTAAGTCCCAAAAAGCGAGTGAACAAGGATTAAGCATGGAGAGAGGCTCTTCTCGAGTCATGTTTTTATGATCTATGGAGAGGACTCAGGTTGTGGCACTGCAGCCACCAATACCGGTGCTGGTAAATCCCTCTTAGGTAGTATACTCACAGTCTAGACCACCGACGTTATCTTAAACAATCAATGCATGTCCTTTTTAAGCACCAACTTCGTGCAAAACTCCAAATCTGTTAAGAAACTACCTAGGTCAATCCAGGCGGCGTCCAAGTCGGGAAATTAGGGCAAGGATGTCATGGGAGCAATTTGTCATCGGCCATTTGATTATCCTATTTTGCTGTAGTATTCACGACTACTAAATAACTGTCAATGTCCCCGAATCGTTCAGATGCAGCACATCAACATGATTCTTCCGTCTTTAAGGGAGTTTATTAGATTGGGCCATCCCACGTCGTCTCCATCACGGCGCGTAGATAAGCTCGATGGATGGCTCGGGTCCAACCGCGACGATCAACCGGGTGCTTGTTCCTCCCCCAGCCAACGACTGTCTTCCGTGACTGTTGGTGGGAAACTTCTTTCCCCTCCTTTACTCCCCTCGACGGCGGATGGAAATATGGTTCCGCGTGCAAATCATTACCTGGATTTGGATCCCTTGTGGAGATGACAGACCAGGATACTTTTGGTCCCTTGAAGAGCTAACAGACACAATGGGCATAATAGATTAACTCATCCGAGACCTCTCCAGTCAGACGAATGGAGCGTCCTCCACCCTACCTGCGTTGTGATGTTGCATTGCCTGGGGCTCGCGGGGCCAACGCACCTATAAACGATCAGGAGTCGTACAACATCCTTGTTCTCCAAGCCCGTAGCTCTTTTACCTTTGTTTGCTCGCCAGTGTGATGTTAGCCATGAAGCGCCACGCCAAGAAAAAAAGACCCACGCCTGCTTGCATCAACATCCATGATTTACTGAAGCAAGATGACTGTGCCGCAATAGTCATCCCCTCGTCAGGCCTTTTCTTCGTTTGGCTGAGAAATCAGGCGCTGGACCCGGTTTGTCTTCCCTGTCGAAATCATGGTCGGCCCAGCTTCCTAGGACCAGTGATCATTGCCGGTTACTGTGCCGCTCCAAGAACACCGCGGTGACCAAGAGACACATCGGTCTCTCCGTTTCCATTAACTGGTGCTCTTGTCAACCTCCACCGGAAGGGGGGTAGAGGAGGGGCGAACCAAACTGCCGGGCCCATAACGCGTCCCCGACTCGCACCAATTTCGCTCTGGAACCCGTCCGTTGAAGGTCTATCCCTTAGGAAGACCTATTCTCTACCGCCAATTCGGAGAGACATGCAGCGATCATTCAACTGGCGGTATGTTGTCGATGGATGTGTTGTAATATATCATCGTCCCATGCAGACCGGCAGCTGCCCAGCACTTCACCTTTCCCCGTCTTCTGCTCCGTCTAGACAGCCCTTGACCTGCCTTGGCGGCTTGGTAGAAGAAGCCTACGCATAGCCTCCTAGCTCTCAGGTATGCGTCACCTTGAGTTTTGACGATACTCGGTACTGTCTGCTTGGGAGCACCCGCCTTGTATCACTGCTCATATGCTTACCAAGCACGTGTGGAAGGTTTCATTTTATGAAAAACCCTCTGAATATCATGACGGCCATTATCCGAAAATTACGAAGAAAGCGCAAGTTGTCATCGGAGTTGCACTCTCGCTGGGGAGATGTGTCTATCACATATCCCAATGCAGGCTCCTGGAGTCAGTGTGAACAGCTGGCTGTGGGACCGTCAGATACCATGCCCGGTAAACCTTTAGACCAGTGTCGGCACCATGGTTCTCTTGATTCACTCAATCATCAAGGACAATCTTCTCGAAATCTATCTACTCTGCCTTTGGGGCCCTCCAAAGAGCGTACATCATCGACTGACTCCGCTATCACTATACCGACGGGCCACTACGACGCAAGGCTACGAGGGCGTTCCAAGAAAAAGCCACCTCCACCAGGTCCAAAACTGGGAACTAAAACTAGCGCCAATATACGAGATTTCTCTGATGACTCCTTGACTGATGAGGAAGAGGGTTCCATATCTGCCCTCAGTGGCCCAAAGGGGCGATATCAAAGAGACGTGCCTCGTCCAAACGCCCAGGAAGGCGATGCCTACTCGCGCGCGTCCAAATCACCTCCGTTATCAGTCACGTCCCGGATGCGCCGCTGTAGCCTACAAAGTACAACGGCTGAAGCCTCACCATCTATGCCTACTGCATCAAGCTCGAAGCATACCAGCTATACGTCGTCTGTCCCCTCGGTGCCGTCCGAAGAACCTCGACTGGGTCCTCGGCCTATTTCTCACGATATGAAGCATGCACGTCGCTCCAAGCCCGCGCCGGTTGCAGAGCAGGAATTAGTGCCATCATACGATGAGCTCTACGGATAGTGGATGTCGCTAGACTAGATTCGAGTTTATGGTTTTAGTTCCTGTGCCAGAATTCCCTCCTGCAAATGGCCGGACCGATACGCTAAGCCATCATGAGACATGGAGAAGCTGTGCTTTCTGATTGATCTTTGGCAGTTTTTTTTCTGTCTCTATTTCTTCTTTCGTTGAATTTCTTTTTTGGTGCCACCAGCGAGAAAACACGAGGCACAAACTTGCATAGTGGCGTTTCACCAAATTATTGACTCATCTGGGAGGCTTTTCTGATTTTCTTTTTACTTTATCTCCTCCGCTTTCTAATTTTCTGTCTGGATATATGAGCGATTTGATTGAATTCGTGCATGAAAGCCAATGGCGATCGATTGCGCATCTTGTTTGGCGCTGTATAGTGACTACTAGTTACTAGTTTTGTTAGTATCATATATATTCTCGGGGACCGGAAGTTCGTTATGATCATGGATCTCGGTCATGTACTCGGGCTTTTATGGCTTGGAATTGTTTTATTTTTTGTTGTTTCTCCCCAATATTAACCTTCCCTTTTGGGATAGTAGACAATGCAATGCAGGCACAGTGTGATTTGTGATTCTTCCTAGCGCTACCTTCAGGGAGATTCTTCTCCTCAGTGGATAACCAACAATCAGCGTGTATCGTTAACGTCAACGATCACGATTGCTTCGGAGGGAAGTCCCCGAGAATGATCAATCAAAGAATTGGAGGCGAAATGCTTCGTGTATAACGACTAACATTGAATGGCTTGAATGTCAGGACAACCCTGCAAAGTGGAGTTCCACCAATGATGATCCGACAGTAGAGAATAAGATGAGGGGTTCATGAGAGATCGACGAATGAAAAGCCGATGCGACCACCTGCAGTGCCCGTCACTATCACAATCGCTCGTCGCCAATCCCTCGTTACGCTCATCACACAAACGAGCTGTCACTGGACAAGGATGTGGCCGGATCGTCGCCGCTTTCAGGCTCTTTGTCGGCTCTTACAGGTGCTCTTAGCGCCCGGCAGCACATCTTCTCCCACTGCATGCTTGATCGAAGTTGACTAGCTTGGGATATGCTTGGAAGCCTCGAAAGCACGTTGATCGTGCCACAGATGTTACCTTGTGCCTTATCAATCCACGAAGGTACCAAGAAAGGCCTCTCGGCAACAGATTATTGAGAGATCGCAAGTTGTAACCCTACCGCCTGGCCTGTTACCCTCTTCTTCCCGCGCAGGACAGCGAGGCGCTTCCCCTTCCTTTCTTTTTCTTTATTTACATTCTATCTGCAGTCATTCTGGAAAGTAGATGTCAGAACTGCGGACAACCTCATTCTCTTGGCTGTCGTAGTGCAGGCAGTATCTGGAGATCAATTCCGAGACCAAGATGCTCGGCTCCTGGGCCCGTAGCCCGCGATCTACGTTAATCTGGGCGGCAGCTTTATTTCTGTTGAACCAATTAACCCCAGTGGTTGTGGCTTTACGAACTGCTCCAGGTTCGCCATGTGCGTCTGTTTGCAACAAGCAATCGACAAACACGACCGGGTCCGAGATTGCCTGTCTAGATAGCGATTTCACTGCAACCAGTAAAGGATCTCATTTCCAACAGTGTGTTGATTGTGAGCTGCGGAGCAGTTATAGTGATTCAGCTTCTGGGGAGACGGATGTCGACTGGGGACTTTGTGAGTGCACTGATTCCTTCTTCTGGTGCTTTCTGACCATCGGTCCGCTTAGACAATCTTCGTTATGCGTTCACCTCGTGTGTCTATGGCTTTCCTGCATCGGTGAACAATATCTCCACACAGTGCACCGTAAATTGCCAACCGTTGAGTTCAGCGCTGGAGTTTGATCTGAAAAATCCCGGGACAAACAACTTTTACACTTGGTGCGGTACTTCATCGTTCGCCGACAATCTCATCACTCAGTGCGAGCACTGCTACAATTTCACTCTTACCCAGACCCAGGATCCTACCACTGGGCAGGCCCAGGTTTATATGGCAAACTGTATGTTAAGTTCCCCGTTATTCTGCACCAAGTATGAGTCTAACTTAGCCTTTGATCCGCAGTCCTCGAAGCTCTCCGTTATAACTGCCACTTCCGGACACCCACGGGTCACGCATTCCCCATTACCCCGACAAGGATTTTTAGCGAGTCCCTGTTACCATCCTCAACCGTAGACCTTATAAACCCAAGCGCAGCTGCTGGTTCCGGGGTAAATCTGGCTCTGGTGATTGCACTCCCGATCTTGGGCTTCGTGATCATACTGTGTGCGCTGGCCATATGTTGCTTTTTCTTCATCCGGTGGCGCCGCAGAAAGGCGCGGAAGCACAGACAATCAAGCCACCTCCATGCTCGGTGGAATGATACCGGTATCAGCACACCCGGACATACGACCTGGGCCAACTTTCACGAAATGTACAGCCCAACCACGTATCAGCAAGGCCACGGACAACAGCAACAACAGGGCTTCAACTTTGTTGACAATGACGGGCGATATCACGACGTGGGCTATTCCAAGAACCTGGCCGAAGTGACGCAGTCCGTCGTTACCACGCCTCCCATGAACCAGTCTCCGGCGCAGGAGAAAAGAAAAGAGGCCGGCGAGTATTTTGGCCAGAGTTCGCAGCAGAAGCAGTGAGACCGACGATTGTCGCAGGCTGCCTTTTGCGAATCATCCGGGATGATGTTTCATTCATTCCATGCATGTTAGTTGGTCGAACGTCTAACCTGTTTGTTTGGTGGCGTTTCGATTGTTGTTATGTGTCATGAACCGATGGAGTGTCCCGCGCTCATCGATATATACCCTTTTCATCCATTCCTTTTACTCACCACGCAATAATATTTGCTCCTGTCCCATCCTCTGATATGGAAGTCGGCTTCCATTGCATGTTATTTACCATCATCACTATCATAATCAAAAGAGCGTAACGATTGTTGCATCCAACGACAGACCAGTAGATGGAAAAGAGAGCGCCTATCTGATGGGAAACAGCGCCCTACATATGTGATTTTTCGCCCCCTCCTCCAGATGACTGTGAAACTCTACTTCGGCCGAAGGAACGCAGAAGCTCTAAAAATAAACACGGCATGTCAGACCAAGTAACAATGAGATTGGACGATAGGATCCCAAGAGTTTCGAATCACACGGCCAAGCTCCAATCAACCTCCAGAAGAGGTGTAGAGGATAAAAATAGAAATCTTCAGCATTCTTGGCCGGCAAATCTTGGAAGCTGACAATGACATTTTGCGCAGATTAATCTGTAGGCAGCAGTCCACGGCTTTGACGTTGAGTTGTGCTGGATATTGTTTCCTAGGTAGGGTTGATTCACCCATAGTCTATGGACAATGGCGGCGGTTATGAATTGACCCTAACTGAGGGACTCAAAGAGGGCACTATACCAGTTTAGGATACTCTGCATCTAATCTCCAGATCGCATCAATCACTTCAACCACAGCCACTTACCTTCCTCACACTCGAGACAATTGCGACCACACCAACAAGGGCGTCAGAAAAAGAGGAAAGGAGGGACAAATGGCCACGCCAACGCACGAACAACTCAAATCCCTCGAGCAATCGCGCCAACGTCTCGTCCAGCTCACGCGCTCACTGGCATCGTTAATAACAAGTCTAAACCAAAGCGATCCCCTCCCATCATGGTACGAACAACACCCCCTCCCTCCCCCATTCACCAAATCAGTTCTTAACCCACAGCAATTAACACTAAATACCCTCCCAAATACCCACTAATACACCCCCAAATCCAAGTTAAATCCCAACTAACCAATCAACCCCCCAGGTCCTCCCTCCAATCCCAAGCAAGTATCATCTCCAACAACCTCCTCAGCGTCTCCGACCACCTCTCCGACAACCGTGACCTCCTCACCTCCCTAGTCGCATACCCAGGCCCGGACTACCCAAGCCGCACGCAATCCAACACCCTCGAACAGCTCCTCCGCACGAAACTCGACCCCCGTGTCGAAGACTGGGTCGCACGCGGCCGGAAAGCAGGTGCCTCCGCGCTGGAAAACAAGTCCGGGCTGGCGGAGGCCGAGCTAGCGGAGCTGTGGGATTGGGCGCCTGTGGAGGCGAATCAGGAGGCGAGGCGGCGCAACTGGGGAGGGAATTTTACGCTGGAGGAGCGCGAGATAGGGGTGCAGAATGTTGTTACCGGGTTAAGTAGGGTATTGGAGGATGAGGGGGAGAGTGATGAGGATGAGGAAGATGAGGAGGGCGAGGAGGATGAGATGGAGGTTGTGGGGGTTAGGAGGCAGTCGGCTGGGGCTGGGTTTGAGTTTGATATTGCGCCTGTTTCGGCGGCGGCGCAGCAGAAGGTTGAGATGCCTGCTGTGCCGTTGGAGGATATTTTGAGGTTTATGACTACTGGGGCCGCGCCTGGAAAGCGGTGATTTCTTCTTTTCTGTTTATTGGAGTTGGTGTGATTTGGGGTTTATGCGGTAATGGATAGATGTGGAAGCTTTTTTGCATGGACTCGGTGAAGAAAGAAGTAAAGTTTTCTTTCATTACGTAGTATCATTAAAACTGAATACAGAATAAAGTAATGGATAATGAGGATTTAACCACGGCGTCGTGTGGTGGGTGTCTTTCCGGACGGCTTGGGAGATGCGCTCGAGCTCTGAGCCATAGGGGCCTTCTCCACCAGCCTGGGAGTTGTCTTGGACTTCGCCTTCTTGGGCTGCTTCGCCGGGGTCTTCCAGTAGTAGATCATCTGGGTTGCCAAGATCACGTTCAGAGTGAAGCCGGCAATGAAGCCGTACAGAATCAGCTTGTCGTCGACCTCCTGGAGCGTAGTAAAGATACGGGACAGGGAGCCGGCGAGATAGTTGAATACCTAGATCCTTGTCAGTCGCGACCATAACCTAATTAAAACCTGGGGAGAAGAGCTATAAATTTACCGCAAAGGCACTCAGCTGTCCGGTTCCTCCCTCACGCCAGATTGTAATGATCTGGGGTAGCTTGCTTGCGACGCCCAGGGCACCAGCACCAGCCTGCAAAAGCGACATGGATTGCGCGTCCACCAGAGTCTGATCGAACAGCAAAGCATACACGCTAGCGGCAACAACTGCAATAAACGCCGCCGCCGCAGTTGGTCGATCGGCGAAGCTCAACACCAAGACACCCACCACCACATCTTGTACGGCAATCAATGCGGTCTCACCAAAAGTGCTGAATGGGAACTGATTGCGCACACTGTACGACAGTGTGATGAGCAAGCTAGCGGTTTCAAGAGCGTACGACACGAACGACACGCCGGCCGAGGAGCGGGAGCTGATCAGTTTCAAAATCTGGGGAACTTTTACGATAGCGCTGGCGCCGACGATGGCAATGCCGAGTGCTTTGGAGATAGCCAGCGATGTGCAGGCAGGGTCTTTGGTAACATCGAGATCACGCAACAGAACGTTGTGGCAGGAAGGTCCGATCAGCGAGACGATGGTATCGTGGACTTGTTCCGGCAGCGACGAGACAATCGGACGGAGGTAGGGTTGAAGTGGGTTGATAATTGTTTGCTGGATAGGCTCCATGATAGGCTCCATGATGAGAATGACCTTCTGCGGAGGTTCTGATGCGGATATACAAGGAAAGCAAAAGTAAAGTCTAGTTCCCTGTGGTAAAAGAAAAGTGGGTGTTGTGGAAGGTAAGATTGAAACTATTTAAATAGCTGTCATCCAACAACTCATACTTGACTGCGGGTGTGGTCTCTACCGCCCGGCGAAGGAATTCTTCTCTGTCGCAATCAAGTACATCGGATTTCTTACTTCGTTCTACAATAGGTTACCCCGTCCTCCTCCATGTTCCTTCCGCCATGATCCTCCTCCGTTCCTCTTTCCGGAGGCTAGGAACTGCTCGAGATCCTTCCCTCGTATGTTCCCAATGCATCCTACGCCAGAGCCGTCCTCCACCCTCCGCGGTTCGCAGCTTCCTCTTGTCCGCGCGACTCCAGTCCAGCGTTGCAGATGATCAATCATCTTCTCCCGTTCTTCAGAAGACATATTTTTCTGCCAATCGAAGCATTGATGGCACATTGAGCAAAGATGGCTTTGTCCCATCATTATCCGCCTACGGCTCCGCTCGAGCGAATCCCACCAATGCATCTAAGAACGAAGTCGAAGCGGGGCCTGTCGCTACGGAATCAATTCAGTCGGAATTGCCTCACCGTCGGAGGAAACGTCGAAAAGAAGAGTCGGTTGGAAACTCTGAAGCAGAGCACGTTATCCCGCCAGATGCTTCCGCGCAGTTGTCCCATCTTTCGTCTACCCTTCCCAAAACTTCTATCCGCCGCAAATTGGCCGCATATCTTGCTCTCACTAAACCTCGCCTTTCGATGCTGATCGTGCTCTCTACGACATCTGCCTATGGAATGTATCCAATCTCGTCTCTTCTTGCCCTCGACCCATCGATGACCCCGCTTCCGACCCTATCAACTTCGACACTAACTTTCCTTTATCTCACTGCGGGAACATTCCTTTCGTGTTGCAGTGCCAACACATTGAATATGATGTTCGAGCCCAAGTATGATGCACTTATGTCTCGGACACGCAATAGGCCCATAGTGCGTGGTCTCGTCTCTCGCCGTGCTGCTTTCCTGTTCGCCGTTGTAACCGCCGCCTCGGGTCTCGCTCTGCTATACTTTGGCACCAACCCCACTACGACTGCTCTTTCGGCGAGTAATATCTTCCTGTATGGTTTCGTGTATACGCCGCTGAAGCGGATTCACGTAATCAATACATGGGTCGGTGCTATTGTAGGAGGTATCCCTCCATTGATGGGTTGGGTCGCAGCGGCAGGCCAGACGGCGACCACGGGTCACGACACATGGCGCGATATGCTCCTTAGCAAAGACAGCATTGGCGGCTGGCTACTTGGAGGAGTCCTTTTCGCATGGCAATTCCCTCATTTCAATGCCCTCTCCCATACAATTCGCGAAGAATATAAGAGAGCTGGATATAAAATGCTCTGCTGGGTTAACCCCGCCCTCAATGCTCGCGTCGCGTTGCGTTATTCCGTCCTTATGTTCCCTATCTCGATCGGCCTTTGGTGGGTCGGCGTCGTTAACCATGCTTTCTTGGTCAGTAGTACCGTTGCCAACGGCTGGTTGGTGAAAGAGGCGTACCATTTCTGGAGACACCAGGGTGCTAATGGTACAGCGCGGGGTCTGTTCTGGGCTAGTATCTGGCAGCTTCCTGTCCTGCTTATCGGTGGTCTTGTTACAAAGAAGGGCCTATGGGATGGTGTCTGGAAGAACGCCTTCGGCCAGCCAGACGAAGACGAGGACGATTATGTCTATTACGACGATGAGGGCGAAGATGGACAAGCGGGTTCTCAGATTCAATCGGGGTCTGTGGCTAGTCCCCGTCCAGCTACTGCAGCATAGCGAGCGCTGCATTGGTTTTCTGTGTATTAGATTGATTCCCTTTGGGCACGGTGATGGCGTTTTGTACAACAGCTACGATTGATTTTATATTGACATCTCCGAAGTGTAGGTATTTACAGCCTAAATCCCCTTCTTCACCTTTGCATCGTTTCTTGATTATCGGTGGCCAAGAGGCCCCAAACTTGAATACTTTACTGGTATTTCAAATCCACTTGAGAAGAGATCGGGTATCATATATCACAACTATCTATAGTACAGACCCATAGTATATATACAGCTGTTATTTAAACAGTAAACCGACAGAAGAATCACTCCTTGAGTCGAAGATGATAGGTATCCAACGCTTCATCCGTCACAACACTAGGCGCCCTGACCATTGGATCCTCTCCGAGCTTTCCCATCTTTGGGAACGCAATGACGTCTCGCACAGACTCCTTACCCAACATCACAGCAACTAGACGGTCGAATCCCAATGCCAACCCTGCATGCGGCGGACATCCGGCTCTAAGCGCTTCTAGTAGATGCGAAAAGTCCGCTAACCGCTCAGCGGGCATCTGGAGAATGTCCTGGAGGATGAACTCCTGGACCGCGGCGTCGTGGATACGACGACTGCCACCACCGAGTTCGACGCCGTTGACCACCAGATCGTAGTGGTCTGCAGTTACCTTTGTGGGGTCCGTTAAGAGGAGGTCGACGTCCGCGGCGGTCTTGGGGGCTGTGAAGGGGTGATGAGTGGAGGCGAGCCCGGCTGCGCCTCCTTGGCCAGGTTCGGAGTCGCTGGAGGGTGAAAAGAGGGGGAACTCGACTATCCAGAGGAAGTCGAAACCTGTCGGGGCTGGTTTGATTCCGGAGGTGACGGCGGCGGAGTGGAGCGCGCGGCGGAGGTCACCGATGGCCGTGGAACCGCCGGTGAAGGGGGCCTTTTCACGGGCTTGGAGGACGATTAGGTCGCCGTGGTCAAGCTCGAGTAGGTCCTCTAGGGTTTCTGCGGCCTCGAAGCCGAAGGGTTGTAGCCCGCAGAGCGGTTTCTTTGCGTCGTAGACGAAGATGCCTGGACCGCCTTCCGGGTTGTTGCTGAAGGGTGCGCCGGCTGGGGAGTCGAGGAACTGGGTGATGAATTCCGTCATGGCTGCCGGGTTGTTGTCTTTGTTTTCCAGTTTGAAGACCTCCACTGTTGGCATGGATAGGGGTGTGATTTTGCTGACGAGGTCCACTGGGAGGAGATGGTCAATGGGCGAGATCTCCATTCCATACCGCGTGTCGGGCTTATCTGAGCCGTACTGACTCATGGCGTCTTGGTAGGACATTCGTCGGAAGGGCTCTGATGGTGCGGGGTCTTTCATTAAAGTTGACCACAGCCTGCGGATAATCCCTTCCACGGTCCGCATGACGTCCTCGCCAGTTGCAAACGACATTTCCATATCGAGCTGGCGTGGAGGTTAGTAATGAGTATTGACAGGGCTTTAGGGTGGGTATGATGAGAGATTCACCTGAGTAAACTCTGGTTGTCTATCGGCACGGAGATCTTCGTCGCGAAAACAGCGCGCAAACTGGAAATATCTTGGTATACCACTCGCCATCAAAATCTGTTTGTATTGTTGCGGGCTCTGAGGAAGAGCATATGCGAGTCCTCGCTTTCTAGTCGGAACTAAAAATTCACGTGCACCTTCAGGCGTTGACTTGAAGAGGAGAGGGGTCTCAATTTCCACAAAGGGTGGCCGGCATTGCTCCAGCTCTTCCTTGCATACATTGTGCACTTGAGCACGGAATCGCAGTGCGTCGCGCAGCCTACTGTCAGATCGCAACTGTAAGAACCGATGTTTGGGGGCAAAGACAGTATCGGGTTTCATGATGATGTCGTTGGGAAAGTCATTGAGAGGCCGGAGATCGTCAACCTGGATTTCCCAGGGATCATTCTGTTCCATTTCTGCGCCTTTTGCCTGCTTCGCCTTGACTTTCCCTCGAATTGCAACGGGACTGTTTGCCCGGATAGCCTTGAGTTTCTCCAACGAACCATTCTTGGCTAGCGAGACAAGCTGAATACTATGCTGCATTGTTGGGTCTGTTAAGCGCACAAAGGCAAGCTTCTTGGAGAGGTCTTTGCGGACACCTAGGTAACCATGGAGTGCCACTTCTTGATCCGGGGCGGCTTTGGAGAGGAATGTTTCAAAGTCATATGTAGCAGCGGGAAATTCGACTTTATGAACGGGGTATTAGCTTCAGGCTTGCTCATGAATCAATGTATCAAGAACGCATTATGCGAAGGTACCTGCTTGCTTGTATTGTTCTAGGAATTGCGGTTGCTCTACATTGTTGCTAAGCTGTTCACGAAGGATAGAAATTGCGTGAAACAGCCTTGGCAAAGAGGCATGACTATGAGCTCCTGTTCGGAATCCTGTTCTGGTGCGGAGATAGTTTGAGATCTCGAGATAGCTTGAGCAAAGGCGTGGGGATAGCCGCCACGCTCTGCTCAAGATCATACTGATGTTGGATATCGACAAGGGGAAGGGCTAAGCAACTGAAGAAGAGACGAGAGAAATTAAAGGCCCAATTGCTAAGATTAAGTTAAGAGGTATCATGACTGAGAAAGATGCTTCGATGAAGAATCATGGGCCAGACCCGGCAGAATCACGCCGCCCTTCAAATCAGGACTAGCGTTGTGCGGCCCACTACAAAAGAAACCCCCGAAAATTCCGTGTTTAATTTTCTCTTTTCATCCTTCCAAGTTTTTACTAGGTAAGATATAAATTTCTGTCACCCTGTACCAATGCAAATTAAGCGCTAACGTATAGCAGATGATGAAAGCCTAGCGTGTATCAATTGATTTATCTCTTCTCCTGGAACCTAGCGGCTCTCCTCTCGGGGCTTAAGGGCTGTTGGGATCCGGACGGAGGGAGGGTGATAAATGCGTTCGGCACACCAACCTTGTTACAAAACGGACGCGATGAAGGCATCTCTGATACCATAAATTACTTGGCGGTGTTCTGCTCTGTTGAGCAAGTCTCGTGTGTTAAAGACCTTAGAATGGTACTCGTCTCTAGATAGTGCCTTGATGATAGGGCTCTTGACATCAACAATACAGTTTATCCAATACTCATATATGCGAATATTTCTTCAATATCAAGTGAAATGGCAAAGTTCATCCCTCCTGGCACACCTCGAACTGTAGATCATCATCTTTGGATCATAGACTTTTGTAAATCTCGTATTCTGAGTTACGAAATTGGAGCGTCAGGGTCAACTAAGAGATCTTTTAAAACCCACCCGCCAACTTTCCAAGGATAAGCTCCGCATGAAACTGTATTATCGAACGTTTTCCCTTTGCATACCAACAACTCCGTACCTGGATCCATGGTTTGGTTGCGTTGAGCTTTTAAGGTAATAAGCTCCGCATCAAAGATTCTCCGTCGGGAGCGTTTCTTATCGCCGGAGATCAGATCAAAGTTACTGCATATCAACCAGTTGCTTTTACGGCTCGACCCAATCTTATAACTAACCCATCGCATGTTCGATTGCGATTGATCGAGTTCTTTGATTGTCTGGTCCGATGAGGCCCCATTTAGGAGCCCTACCTCGCGCCGCGCGCCTCCGCGTCACCAACGTTGCCCCGAACCGACCGATACTCTGCGGTGCTCGTAACTATGTACGGACGGCCGAAGCCCTACAAAAACCTTTCTTACAGTACAATGACAGTCGACCATTCCTGAAAAGTGCGATTAGCGGCGCAGGTGCAGATCAAACAAGATGGATTACACAACAGGTTATACGGCGGACGCTAGAGGCTGAGCAGGAGTGGGCTGAATTCGCTAAGGAGATCAAAGCTGGGAAGAGGAAGAGCTTTGCGCAACACCTTGAGGAGAGAGGGCTGCTTCATGATGTTGTTGGGTACGATATATTGAGTCTCCATTTCTACTTCTAGCCACTGCTGGCGTTGTGGCTGACTTGGTTTTGTCCGAACCGATAGGGAACGAGAGCTTTTACATCGGGTATTCACAGAAAAGAGAGCTGGAATGTATGCTGGAGTGGATCCTACGGCGCCGTCTTTGCACGTTGGTCATATGTTACCGTTCATGGTGTTAGCCTGGGGTTATGTATGGGGTTTACCAGTGACATTTTTGGTCAGTACACTTTGCATTGAGATTAACCATTGGACCATTTGTCTAATGTGAAATAGCTTGGCGGCGCCACGTCACGTGTCGGTGATCCAACGGGGAGAATAAAAGGAAGGGACCAGGTCCATTCCTCTGTCCGAAAAGCAAATATGGCTAGCATGCACATGCAGCTCAAGAAGCTGGGTGCAAGCATTGAACAGTATGGTAGGAGACATGGGTACGAGAAGAAATGGGCATGGAAGCGTTCCTTGACGAACAATAACGCATGGTGGAACAGATTGCCATTCATTGAAGTGCTCCGGGACCTTGGAGCTTACACACGACTTGGCCCTATGTTAGGTAGAGAGACGTACGTTCCGAGTTCCCATTTTCCCAAGTATGCTTATTGACATGTAATTCAGTGTCAAAAATCGGCTGTCGAAGGGCGATGGCATGTCCTTCGCCGAGTTCTCTTATCCATTGATGCAGGCCTGGGACTGGTGGGTCCTCTTCAAGAACGGTACTCAGGTTCAAGTGGGAGGCACCGATCAGTATGGAAACATTCTTTTCGGCATGGACTCGGTGAAGGCGATCAGCAAAAACACAGCCATGGAGCAGGAGCGAGATCCACTGTTGGATGACATAGATAAACCTATTGGGCTTACGACACCACTGCTGACGGCACCTAATGGCGAAAAATTCGGAAAGTCTGCTGGCAATGCTGTCTGGCTTGACAAAGACATGACCTCTACCTTTGAGCTGTATCAGGCATGTTATTGATGTTCCCAAAGTTAGATTGTTTACTGACAGATGGTAGTTTTTTGTTCGGACTCCGGATGAAGTTGTCGAGCGCTATTTGAAAATGTTCACTTTCTTGCCCTTACCCGAGATTGCTAAGATCATGGAGGAGCAGAATAAAGACACTTCCAAACGGGTTGCCCAACATGCACTTGCTGCAGAGTTCGTGGAGCTTATCCACGGCAAACAAGAGGCGGATGCAGTTGCTCTTCAACACCGTCAACTATTCCGTTCAAGGTCGTCAACCGCCGAACCAACTCCCTTACAAAAAGCCTCTGGTTCCAATCCAGGTCTGACTCTGTCACCGACATCAGGCTTCACAAATCCCCAATCAGGCAACAAATATGCACCTCAAACTAATTTCGCGAACATGCCGAGCATCCAGGTCACCCTTCCCCAGTCTCTCGTGCACAATCAGCAATTCCACAAAATTTTGTGGTCTGCAGGCCTAGTCTCCTCCAAGAGTGAAGGTCATCGAATCATTGCAAACAATGGAGCTTCTGTAGGGAGCCGCCCGGGGGACAGTGGCCCAATGTCTGATGACCTGGCTTTCACCCCTATTAGGACATGGCCAGCTGAGAAGACAAAAGAGTTTATTGTTGATGGCAACACCATGTTCCTCAAATTGGGTAAGTGGAAGTTCAAGACGGTTAAGATTGTGAGCGATGAGGAGTACCAAAAGCTCGGACTTGACGCCCCTGGATGGAGGGCAAAGAGAATAGGTTTCAATTCGGAGATTTCCTAGTCCATTGCTTCTACAAACAGCTGGAAACAAAGCTTGTGCGCCTGACATTTAAGAAGGAAAGGAAGGGACTGCGCATCATCTTCTCAATATCAATTCACCACCCTTGTATTATATAGATTTGTAGATACGCTGTATGATGTATAGTCAGACTCTGCCACCATTACCTGGTAATATCATTTCGAGAACCTTACTCGGTTAGATTGCGCATGCTTCTCATTATCATATGTACGAAAACATCTTAAATACATGGTTCCACCTTCGCGCTAAAGAGGGCTCTTTCTTTCAGATAAATGTACAATGGACCATTAGAACAAACATTACTCGATAACACTAAAGCCTGTCTGGTCTAGAGTATTACGCAACAAATCACCACAGTAGCCACAGCCTCCTGTAGACGCAAATATTTAGAATAAAGTGGTGGTTGGCGTCTTACTGGTAGTCAACAGTCCTTCAATAAGATGCCATCTACTGCGGAACCCCGCAATAGTAAGGTAAAACCAAAGTCTGTATCTCTCCGCATCCATTTTTTTTTTTAACTGTTGCTAGTTTCTAAATACGGAGCATACCATCCTACATTGCGAGAAAGTAAATCTGAGCTCTTGATGCAGCTTATCCTTCAAAGTTCAGTTCCCTCATACCCCTATAAAATATCCGCAAAGCTACTCACCATGATGAACAATCTCTCATATAATTGTTTTGTTCTGTTGTGTGCTCCCATCCTTCTGACTAACGTCAATGCGGACAATGAGAATGTCAGCACCACGAAGCCAGATAGTGATATGGAATTTGACAGCCCGGTTGATCTCGATCATAAGCGAGGGAACACCAGTATAAGGAAGCAGATAATAAGACTTGTTCCGAAGAATGAACGCTGATATGGGTGAGCATTTGATCCTATACTGATACTGTCATACACTCGCATATATCTGCAGGCATATCGTTCTGGATCAGTGTATTGATTTTCTTGCTTGATTAAGCACTGCATGCCAGAGACCAATCACTGCTACCGCTTCGGAATGATTTCAGAGGTAAAATGTCACAAAGATGAAGTAAGTCTCTAGTACATCTTATTTACCATTCTTTCTATAATTTCTGTTGGTAGAAAAATTGTCTCATAGAGTTGTAAGACACCATATAACACCGGTTGCTATATCGAGGTGCATAAACCCGCTGTGCACAATGTGGGCAAGAACAATCCGACGAGTACTAAGGAGAGACGATATCTTGTGGAATAAGCAGCTGCATTGAGAACTGGCAATGTGGATTGTGCATTTGTTTTGAGGTCCAATCGACGTCTTTAGTATTATGACAGAGCGATACAGTTCGTGCTAGGCGTGTACGGAGAAATGTACGTCAAAAACTTATGCTTATAACAGTATACTTCCCTAACTCATGCTTCCTATGGAGTTTTTTGTGAACAAGTATGTTAGTAGTCGTTGTGAAATATTTCCTTGACTATAAGCTAGTACTCTATTGCTTGTTCGGATTCAGATGCTTTGTGCTCCTTCCTTGCACCGAATCAGTTTCGTCATTACAACGGATTTCTAATCAAAGGGTTGCGATGATTACGTTGGACATGGGGAGATCTGGGTCCTATTACTACTAGTACTCATTGGTGCTGGAGTACATTGATAATGAGGGATTCATCCACCAAGCCCTATGGGCGGAGAATAAGGTTGCCCTAAGAGCTATCCAGTTCACACCTAAGCTGGAACATCAGAGAACTTTATCAACACTGTACTTTTGTGACTAGATTTCATTGTTTGCTTTGATTGTAGTAGACAAAGACCATTTAGATATCTCTTCCATTGATTCTAGATATTAAATAATTGTAACTTCCGCCAATGTAATACAACTATGGCTGCTTGAAAGGTAAACAACGAGAATAGCTACGCTATGTGCATAGCACGTTTCGAGGTGTGGCCGACCTTGAATATATTGGCAACTGGCTTAGTACACCCAAGGTAGGATTCTCCACTTCACAATCTTCCTATACTGCACCCAGTCTTCTCCGTATTTCTTCTCACACATCGCGTCGTCTCTGCGCTCGCGGTGCATTAACAAAATGGCGAAATAGAGCACGTAGAAGTAAGTGAAGATGACACCCCAGCCCCGGGTTTCGCCTTGAGCAACTTTCCGTCCATCGAGCATTTTGAAACCCTCTGAGGAGGCAGCTATGCTACCGGCCGACAGGATAGTATAGCCCGCAAGTCCGGTGGGCAAACTGAAGGGTGAGGCTTGTAGCCAGTCACCAAAGTAATTGATGTGGCGCGATATGCCCCACCATCCCGCTGTGAGTAGCCTTGTTCCTCGCTTGGTCTGAATATATAATAGACCTGCCACGCTTGGATCATTAGACTGTCTGCGAAATACGTTCTTCTGTGTGTTAGCTGCGCCGAAAATGTACAGCCCTAGCGCAAACACCGCGCTCACGGCGGCGATACCTGCCCATCCAAGGCGGAGGGGGTAGACAGAGAGATATCGACACTGTGTTGAGTATAAGAAGGGCACCCAGGCGAGATCGCCAAAGGAGAGCATGAATCCAAAGCCATCTGTGGTGATGTCGATCATAGTGAGAAGGCCGGATTCGTTCCGCTGGCCGTCGAGAACGTAAAATACTTGCACAAAAGCAGTGAAGATGATACTATCAGAGAGGAAGCCGTAAGTGCGGTATTGCTTGGCCATGAAAGCTAAGTCGAGCAGTATCCACCCGGTTAGACCGATCGCATCTCGCACCAGGTCTTGATATCCACTTCGCCGAAGAAGGGGAGAGTGACGCGAGGGTTCAGCTCGCGGCCCATATAGAAATCATATACGAAGTTGCCGGTATTTCCGCCAACAGCCAGCTCGCGAAGCTGGGGGTTTGGATACTTTGTGTCCACGCTGAAACTGCGGATGTACACGAAGGTGGTAAGTGCATAGGTGATTAGAATATTGGCGGTCAGTATTTGCACATAGTGGTCTGTAATGTAGGTCCAGACAAAGAAGTCTGCACCATTGGCGTACGTTCCGACAGCGCAGAAAGCCAGCTGGACAATGCTGGACGAGAACGCATGGATGGAATATCAGCAGTGGGAAGCATTGAACCATATGTTTAGGGATATGCCTACCGTTGAGCCTGTACAATAACGGGCGGCCATGCTGGACTAACTTTGTGCCGTGGACTTCATGGGCGGGAAGGACTCTCCATAGAATCATACTCAAGATATAATACGCAAGCACCACGCCAGTCACCTTCCAGCTGCCTAGCTCCCAGATGCCGCCATGGGGCCACCCAATCTCGGATGCTAGCCTCTCCCAGCTTAGGGTACGAAGGCTTAAGAGCAATGGCACTGGACAGCCGGTTACATCATTGCAAGTGAAGGCAAAAAAGTACAGAAGAATGGGGAGGCCCACTGTGATGGCAGCAGCACCCACGCTGGGAGTAGTAGCCACTCAGGTGAATGATGTGCTAGGGAGGGTTCGGCTCACGGTCCACCAAACTCATACTTCGACTCAGTATGAGCTGCCATGTTCATGTTTATTGGTCTGGTAAATGGTATGACTGACAATTGGAATCCATCTCATTTGTTTAGGGCCCTTTTAGGGCCAATCACCCGTATGACTTCGGATCTGTAACATCCGCTGCAGGCCTCAGGCAAACAAATCTTAGATATGTAATGCCTGAGGCATCAAAGGCAGCTCGGGAAACCACTAAACGCGTCGACGCGCGACGCCCTTTCGGCGAGTTGATAGATCGATTTTCCGCCCTGCAGGAAGACCAGAGCGTCCCATCTGGCGATCCTCCTATCTGTTCGAGTTGGATTCCGTATAGACTCACCAACATCTCCGATATGTTCTATTAGAGTTTCCCAAAGTCCTATCTTTACTATCGTTAGCTTAGAATGGCTCGAGGACCGCCCACATCCTCTTCTCCGACCGCAACGCCGGCTACTGGAGCGCTGAAACGATCCACATCGAGCACTCAAAATATGAGGAACCAGAAGTCAATTCTTGGTTTTTTTCAAAAGTCGTCACCGTCAACCCCCTCCATCGCTCGAAATGCCGAACCAGCCTCGTCGCCCGCTCAGAGGGCATCGGAAAAGCGCGGCGTCGCGACAGGGACCGTGAAGGCCGAAAAGAAGAAGAGCATCCCACAGTTCTCAGACCTTAGTCCAGTGCCCAGTAGCGATCTGGTTGTGCCCGAAGAGGAGGACGGTAACACTCAGGTATGATTTACAATCGCCTGCCATAGGTTCGATGGAGCTTCGCTGACGTGGTTACTTCTTATTAGGCGACTTCCAATGACCTAAAGACTGCTTCACCATCTCGTCGGGTAAGATACCTGAAGCCGTATCCCTGTGACTCTTCTCTAACAGAGCATAATTAATTGTCTCTAGGCCAAGAAGCAGGTTAACTACCTCGAGTCCGATTCAGAAGGCGAGGATGACGATGAAGAGATATTCCGCCCTAGCCGGAAGAATAACAAGGCCTCTAAGCGTAGAAAAGTTTCCCCTGAGAGTGACGATGAATTTGAGCAGGGTGGAGTTGATGTTGGATATTCCGACGATGGTAAGTTATATCAAGCTCATCAGGGCCTCACTGCATGTTGTCAGGTATTGATATTTTCAGAAATGGATGATTTCGTTGTCGCGGACGAATCCGATGAGGAAGTGAAGCCTTCCAAGAAACGCAAAAGACCGACTCAATCGAAGGTCAAGTCTTCATCTTTACCACCAGTACCATCTTTAGAGGAAGACTTGGATCTGGACATCCCAGATGCATCATCTGGCACAGCGTTTAAATGGACCTATGATCCGGATAATTCTGAACCTCGTCAAAACAGAACAGCTCTTACTCCATCCAAGAGCAGATCTAATGCAACTAAACAGAAAGCTCATGTCACAGAACCAGAGCAGCGCTACCCTTGGTTGGCAAACATTCGGGATATAGATGGCAATCCCCCCGGCCACCCTGACCATGACCCCCGTACCATTTACATACCTCCATTGGCCTGGGCCAAGTTTTCACCCTTCGAAAAGCAGTACTGGGAGATTAAACAGAAGTTTTGGGACACAGTCGTATTCTTCAAGAAGGGAAAGTTCTATGAACTTTATGAGAATGATGCCACCATTGGTCACCAATTATTCGACCTAAAACTTACCGATCGTGTCAACATGCGCATGGTGGGTGTTCCTGAGATGAGTTTGGATCACTGGGCAAATCAGTTTGTGGCCAAAGGATACAAGATTGCTCGCGTGGATCAAGCAGAGTCTGCCTTGGGCAAAGAAATGCGCGAGAGGGATGGTAAGAAAGGGGGCAAGGAGGACAAAGTCATTAGGAGAGAGCTGGCTTGCGTCCTCACTGCCGGTACGCTAGTCGAGGGCTCAATGCTTCAAGATGATATGTCAACTTATTGCGTTGCCATCAAGGAAGCCATCATAGATAATTCTCCTGCTTTTGGGCTTGCTTTCGTTGACACAGCAACCGGTCAATTTTTCTTGTCAGAATTTGTCGATGATGCCGATATGACAAAATTTGAGACTTTTGTTGCTCAAACTCGTCCGCAGGAACTGCTTGTTGAGAAATCTACAATCTCAACGAAGGCCCTTCGCATCTTGAAGAACAACACGGGTCCCACCACCATTTGGAACTATTTGAAACCAGGAAAGGAGTTCTGGGAAGCGGACATTACGGTGAAAGAATTGGATGTCAGCGAATATTTTGTTTCGCAGAACGACGAAAACCTGAAGGCATGGCCAGAAGCTCTTCGAGATGCTCGCGATAAAGAACTAGTGATGTCAGCCTTCGGAGCGTTGGTGCAATATCTCAGGGTCTTGAAGCTTGACCGTGACTTGATAACGATCGGCAATTTCTCTTCGTACGACCCGATCAAGAAGGCTTCCAGCCTGGTGCTGGATGGCCAGACACTTATCAACATGGAGATCTTTGCAAATTCGTTCGATGGAGGCTCAGACGGAACACTGTTCCAGCTTTTGAATCGCTGCATCACTCCGTTCGGCAAGCGAATGTTCAAGCAGTGGGTATGCCACCCTCTTGTAGATGCGAAGATGATCAATGCGAGGTTGGATGCCGTTGATGCACTTAATGCGGACCCTAGCATCCGGGATCAGTTTTCTTCTCAGCTGACCAAGATGCCTGACCTTGAACGACTGATTTCCCGTATTCATGCTGCCAACTGCAAAGCTCAGGATTTCCTCCGCGTACTCGAGGGCTTCGAGCAGATTGAATACACTGTAAGTCTTCTTAAGGACAGTGGCTCTGGAGAAGGTGTTATTGGGCAGTTAATCAATGCAATGCCGGATCTGAAAGTGTTGCTCGAGTACTGGAAAACAGCATTCGACCGCACCAAAGCAAGGGAGAATGGCATCCTTGTGCCAAAACCAGGCGTTGAAGAAGATTTCGACAATTCTCAAGAAAACATTGAAGAGCTCCACAGGGAACTTGATAATCTTCTGAAACGAGTGCGTCGTGACCTAGGATCTACTGCCATTTGTTACCGAGATAATGGTAAGGAGATCTACCAGCTGGAGGTACCTATCAAGGTTAAAAATATCCCCAAAAGCTGGGATCAGATGTCAGCAACCAAACAAGTGAAACGCTACTATTTCCCGGAGCTGCGGGCCCTCATCCGTAAGCTACAGGAATCGCAAGAGACGCACAGTCAGATCGTCAAGGAAGTCGCTGGCCGATTCTATGCACGGTTCGATGAGCACTATGCAACATGGCTGGCAGCCGTCAGGATTATCTCGCAGCTGGACTGCTTGATCAGTCTTGCTAAGGCTTCATCCGCTCTGGGCCAACCAAGTTGCCGCCCTACCTTCATTGATGACGAGCGAAGTGTTCTCGAATTTGAGGAGCTGCGCCATCCGTGCCTCCTCTCTTCTGTGGAAGACTTCATTCCAAATGATATTAAACTTGGTGGTGACCGTGCCAACATCGATCTTCTTACTGGTGCTAACGCTGCCGGTAAATCCACCGTCCTTCGAATGGTATGTCGTCATGTCTGATTCATGCCTCAACCCGCTAACGCATTATTTGTAGACTTGTGTCGCAGTTATCATGGCTCAAATCGGTTGCTATCTGCCTTGCCAGTCTGCAAGCCTAACCCCAGTTGACCGCATCATGTCCCGTCTGGGTGCCAATGACAATATCTTTGCCGCTCAGTCGACGTTTTTCGTCGAACTTTCCGAAACCAAGAAGATTCTTTCGGAAGCCACGCCTCGATCTTTGGTCATTCTGGATGAGCTGGGCCGTGGAACAAGCTCTTATGACGGAGTAGCCGTGGCTCAAGCTGTACTTCACCATGTTGCTACCCACATCGGTGCCTTGGGCTTCTTCGCAACCCACTATCACTCTCTAGCATCTGAGTTCGAGGGACACCCTGAAATCACACCGAAACGCATGAAGATTCACGTGGACGACGAGGAACGGCGCGTCACTTTCTTATATAAACTCGAGGACGGTGTTGCCGAGGGTAGTTTCGGTATGCACTGTGCCGCTATGTGCGGCATCTCTAATAAGGTCATCGAGAGAGCCGAAGTCGCCGCCAAGCAATGGGAACATACAAGTCGGCTCAAGGAGAGTCTTGAACGCCGGAAAGGTGGTGGATATGTTGGACTGGGTTGGTGGAGCGATATCGCTTGGGCTCTGCGCGAGTCTTCTGATGACGGTGGCGATACCATCACCAACCGTGGTCTTGAGGTTCTTTGTAGGGCCATTGAAACTCTGTGATTGCCTATTGTAGCTAATTATCCAATGTGTCGGTGTTTTCCGTTATACGGTGGATTGTCATATCATAGTTCTATAAAGATGTCTCTGTTCGGACCGGGCGGGCGTTGAAATATGTTAGGGGAATCTTAATTCATTCATTGACGATCAAGTTTGTTATATAGGGAAGAGTAAATCCAAGGGAGCTTCTTTGATTTTAACTTAATTGACGGCGTCTTCTAACAAGGATAAAATCCTCTTCTCGCCGTGTGAACGCTTGGGAACTTCTTCTCATGACCCTTTGATGATAAATCACATGATGTTGTTGAGCTTTGAATGTCTTTGGTCCACTTGTAGATGACCTATATCGCTGAACATAAAAGGGAGGAACCTCCTTTTTTTAATATTTTGTAGATAAGTAACATTTAGATAGACCACCAGATGCCAGATCTGCTTATATCTCCCCATCCCGAGCAACAATCCAAATCCCCTATTCAGTGTCCAGCATGATAGCAAGTCCTTGGAAACAAAAGAATCAACTAGAACCAGGTGTTTGCCCTTCCCGATAGCGCTTTAGTAAGAGAATAGAAGACGACGACCTAAGCACCATCTTCAATCTCACCCTTCACAGCCTTCTTGGAGTCCTTCATCGCATCGAGCTGCGCATCGAGTTCCTCATTCGACATGGGGTTCTGATCAACCGTCTTGGCATCGTCAGTGTCCTCTTCCTCCTTCTTGACGCCAGAGATGACCTCTTCCTCCTTCTTCACAGCACTGCTCTTATCTTCGTCATGTTCCTCCGCCTTAATGGTGACCTTGGCCTTAGGAGAGCTAGGCTCAGACTTAACGGCATCTTCGCTTTTCATTCCCGTTAGCATGCATCCCAACTCAATACGGAGAAGTACAAGAAAAGAGATGAAAAGAAAAAGAACACATACTCTTTCTTTATCTTCTGCGCGATACCCTTCTTGGTAGGAGCTTTTCTCTGACGCTTCTTGGGGGTCGGCTCCGGCTCTTCTTCCTCTGCTTCAGCTGGGTCTGCTTCAGCAGCTGCGACCTTCTTGGGCCGGCCTCTCTTGGGGGTATTGGTGGCGGACGACTCGCCTCCGGTGGGAGTCGCGGCAGACTGTTCGCCCGAATTGTTCTCGATCAGATGACGCTTTGCAGTGCGGTAGGAAGTACCAGCCGAAGCGGCGTTCTTGTAACCTGCTCGCTGTGCAAGCTTTTCGGTGTCCAACTAGGGTGTTTTTGTTAGTTTGGAAATTTCTGTATAGGGAGAGTGAGTGGTGTACCTTGTTGGTGTCGTCGGTGCAGAGAATACCCAGAAGAAGAATGCGGGCTTCGGCGAAGCCCAGACCAAGGAGGCCATCAGGTTTGGGCTGCGCGGGTGCCATGATTATTATCCGGACGGTGTATGAGTATGAGAAAGAGTAATTGGAAGCTACAGGCAGATGAGGAGAAAATAGCTAAAGACGGGTGTGGATGGTTGTAGCGAGAGCTGAGGGGAGAAGAAGTGGGAAAGATAGAAGATTGATAGAGAAAGAAGATTAAAGACAGGCAAAGTGAGAAGAGGAGGGGCTGTCAAAGAGAAACACAGGTCTGAGAGAAACACCTCCGCCGTGAAAGGGAGCGAAGAATTGACGCGAAATTTTGCGAAATATTTGTGAGTTACGCGAGTGGAAGTGAATAGCCAGATGTGAAGGCAGAGACGCGATTTAATGGGAGCAGGAGCAGTGAATTTCCAGGGCCTGCTCTCACCTTAACAATTCACAATCTTATAATATAGTCACATTAACAGACGATATGCCATCTGTGCTCATTTTTTTGGTCGGCCATTATTTTGGATCTGTTTGTATACATGCTCCCACAGTTCAGGATAAAATGCCGTTGATTGTCTCCCAGGCTGACTCTTTTCCGTTGTGTAGAACTGTCGTAGAATTTTCCCTGCCCACCAGGGTAGAGGAACGGGGTTCTTGTTGCGAAAGCTCACGGGCCGGAGGGTGGCCTTGTCAGCGACTAGATCCCCCAGTCGCACCTCCGTCTGCCGGGGAATAGTGGTGAACTTCATGGTGTTGATGTATAACGTGGCTGTAGGAGGCAGGTTCTTTGCATAATGCAGGGTCTGTTCCCTTGATCGTCGAGCGAAGGCCGGGAGGGCGAGGTGTATGAAGTTAACGAATGGAGCAGATGTATAAGAAACGAAGAGCATAGGTAAAGCACCGCCAACAACAACTATAGGCGCAAGTTAGCCGGTGGATTCCCAGGATAGACCGTCAACCTTACCAGCAGGCGCTAGATACCACGGGAACTCATCAGAGGCGAACGCAGGTGCGACAACTAAGCACGACACACCAAAAAGGAAGATGGTTGTGATCCGCACCATCCCCAGGAAGATGGTCTTGCCCGTTCCGCCATGATAGATCAATATGCGCTCCGGCGGCCCTGCAAGTCTGTATCAGAACTAATCCTTCAATTGGAGTCACCGCACAGATCAATACCTCGTCGGACAGGAGATTTTGCGTGTGCTATGGTCGACGGCCCTGAGCTCCGGGGAGCTGTCGCATTGTTTTCTTTCGGGTTTATTGCAGGGGTCTCATTCTTGGGGGGTCGAAATGGGGATTGAGTCGTCTTCAAGCGAGCGAAGAGTCTGTTGTTGATGTCCCTCCGCACCGTGCGAGGAAGGGACGTGCGCAATTGGGGATGGAACAAGATCTGGGGCCACATCTTCGCACGATTGGCAATGTTGGTCCTGGAGTTGATCGCAAATCGAAAAAGATGACGGAATTGCGGATGATCTCCGGAACGTGACCAGGACGGTCTTGGCGCCGATTGGCTGTTTCAGGTCAACCACCTGAAAGACTCCCGGCCACATACGCCGAATAACAATTGACATCCCCTTTGTCTTGACTGTTCTTTGAACTAGGATCCTGGCCATGTATACCCACTTGTTGGTTCTCTAACCTCAACCATGTCTTCTGCTAAAGGCGGCCTTCGCTGCCCTTTGCTTTCGATATGCATTGCGTTACTATGCTTTCTGCTTGCCGGTCAAGCCTATGAGGAAGTGTCCGACAACACGTTACATGCTCTTCCTCGGCCGCATGACGACTTTGATATCCATAAGGGAGCTTTACTGTCCCCGATTCTAATACCCCGAGTCTCTGGGACGTCTGGCTCTGCGACTGTCCTTAAGCACTTTGCGGACTTCTTTCGCACATCACTTCCTAGTTGGAATATTCAGTTCCAGAACTCTACATCGACGACACCGGTTTCCAAAGGGAAGGAAGTTCCCTTTGTCAACCTTATTGCGTCCCGTGACCCTCCATGGGCAGCAACAGGCGACGTTGGACGGCTCTCACTCGTCGCGCACTACGATAGTAAATACTCGCCAGAGGGTTTCATCGGGGCAATTGACAGCGCCGCCCCTTGCGCCATGATCATGCATGCAATGAGGAGTATCGATGCAGCATTGACAAAGAAGTGGGAGACAATGCAGGCAGAGGGTCGTACCGACTCGTCGTTGGAAGAACAAAAAGGCATCCAGGTCATCTTCCTGGATGGAGAGGAAGCGTTCAAGGAATGGACTGCGACTGATTCCTTGTACGGGGCACGCTCGCTGGCCGAGCATTGGGATTCGGAGGTGCACCCTGTCCTGTCAACGTACAAGACGCCTCTATCCTCTATTTCGATGTTCGTCCTCTTGGATCTATTGGGTTCCAAAGGCCCTACTATCCAGTCCTATTTCTCAACTACCCATTGGGCTTACAAGAAGCTTGCCCGCCTCGAGAACCGCTTACGAGATCTCAAGCGGTTCAAGTCCTCTACTGATTCTACCAAACAGAACTGGTTCATTGACAGCGAGAAGACGGAACATCAAATCACCACTTTTCTTGGCATACAGGATGATCATTTGCCGTTCATGGAGCGTGGGGTGGAAGTCCTCCATATCATCGACGCTCACCCCAACAAAGGATTCCCGGAAGTGTGGCATAACCAGAATGGGATACCAGACGATGGCGAACATTTGGATTTAGATACAGTTGAAGACTGGAGCATCCTGTTTACCGCTTTTGCTGCCGAATGGATGGAGTTGGAGGGCTTCATGCCTCAATCTAGCGGCGAGGCAGCAAGCAAGGGGGAGAAGCGCTCGGCAAAAACTACCGAGCGTTTGAATAAGAAAACTGAGCTGTAAGCTTTTTACCTAAAATCAAATTGATTACATTGCCTTGTCGGCTCTAATATGTACAAACTATGTTACATATGTTACACTATTAGCTCTATCTTATGGTGGACCGTGCTGATCTTCCTTCTGTTGCATAGCCCTTGATGTCGGTTCCCTGCTGCTTCCATTACTGCCAACTCGCAGGATAATACGTCAGGTTGATGTGTACACCCTTCCACCCGATCTACGTAGAGTTCCTCATCTGTTCGAGACAACTTCGTCCCCTTTACACCAGATTTCCCAGCATGTACCCGATCATCTCTACTAGACCCCATGCAGGTTGTAGAACTGCGCGAAGCACCGCGGGACCCGGGCACACTCCTCGTAGTCCCCAAGCCACCCCAAAGGCCACTGCCCCGGCGACAAACCTCCAGTCAATGTCTGCCACGGTGGCCGTCGGGAGTCTCCAGCAGTCAGCCAATGTGGGTTTGGCAGGCTTCATGGTCGTATCACCGTTATGCTGACCCGGCTTCACAATCAAAAAGGTGATCAGCGACGGACCGAGTCCGAAAAGGATGATGAGGGCTAGCGAAGGATCGAACCGGTCTGGGTCCGTTGGCAGAGCGAAAAATCGTAAGACCTTCGCTGGATTGGCCATTCCAGAGAAAAAGAGGCCAATACCGAATTGCAGCCCTGCCAAATACGAGAACACTGTCCTCGAATTCTCCGACCTATCCAAAGTCTGGGGTACCATGAGAGTATTGGTGAAGAATGCGAGAGCAGTGGCCCCGACCATGAACACGAGCTCAGCTGTTGATGGGTACACGGGGGTATAACATGACACTCCAGCCGAACAGGGAGGGATGTTCTGGCTTCCAGAGACCAGATTCGCCGTGAGGAGTGCTGTTGTGAAGAAGATAGCCGTTGCGATGAAGGAGCGCGGTGATAGGCGGGAGAGTCCACAGAGCATGTGGCCTGACGTACAACCTCGACCGTTCTAGGGTTTGCCTTCTTATTAGCTCATCGTCTTTTCTTTTCAGTGGAATAGACAAAGTTCATGCATCCATACCTTTGTTCCCCACCCCAACAAGAACCCCGTTGCCAGCGTAGAGGCTATGGATGCCCATGATGTCGGTGCCGGCGGATACACTGGTATCAACGACGGCATGAAAAGGTAAATGGGAACCACACTCGACACTAACCCAGCAATAATAGGAACGTTCTCTCGACTAGGGCAGAAAAGGCTCCCAGCCAGTAGCGATGAGATGCCAAAGACCGCCCCATTATGAAGCAGCAGACCAGAAGAACCCTGAAAGAGTAGCAAAGCCCCCAGAGACGTGTGCACAGGCGTGAACATACTCGTCGGGTATCTCGCTCACTGGCTCTCAATAAATAAATTAAAAAAAAATGGTATTGTACGCGTTTCACTCTCAGCTCAATATAGAAGAATAAAAAAGCACGCCCGCTTGCCCCCCAAAGGCAAAATCTTAAAAGGAACAGACACCCACAACAACATTTACCCAGAAACAGGGCCCAAACAACAGTCGGGAACAAAGAAATCCTTTTTCGCCCACTTCATCGGGGACCATCGTCCGAGTGCCCCTTCCAACACCCCCCAATTGCGTCAATCCCTCCCCGAGCACCATCTGGTCCCCGAGGCGAAGGAGAAAAGTTTAAAGCCTCGGCTGGCGGATGACATCTCCATTTCAGTACCATTAGACGAAGGTATACGGTCAGTTGGAATGTCGCCATTTCATGTAGAAAAACCTCGCTCCGTCGTGCTGGAAGACTCAAGTTCTACCTCGTCCTACCTATATCAGACGAATGGTACTTTTGTTACGCTGCAGAGATCTAGTTCTATGACAGTTCCCCGTAATCGCCTCGAACGGGTTAAGTCTTTTCATCCGGATTTGGTATCGGGTGGTCCCCGAAGGGTTGGGATCGGCGCCTGACTCGGGCGAGAATAACGGTCTGTTACGAACCGTTACGTTGGTGGACTTGTCCTGTCCAATGAGAGAGGGAGATCTTTGATCCCGCTGGAATGGTCCTGTATGCAGTAGCGGAATCAGAATCCGGGGTCGGCGATAGCGATCTTTACTAATAAAGTCAATTGGTTCTGACAAAACTACTACGTAGAGAGATAGGGGATCTTGGTACTCGCCGTCCGATATTGGAAGGGGGGAAGTTCTGATTGAGGTCGCCGATGTTTACTTTTGCCTCATTCAGGGGGCTCTCGCGGGGATTGATTCAGGAACTCATGGTCGGAGTTCCTGTTCCTGAGTCTTGACCGTTGAACGGACTTGCATGGGAGAAGGTTAATGATAGATTTGGTTGACGATGAAGTGGGCGTAGGAGGCTTTTTGAATTCTGTAGTGTAGAGAAACTCGTGGAAGGAGTTGGTGGTATTGTTACATGGAGGGGAATTTTGGGTTGGTTAGAGAATCGACCTGGGTATTCCACCTAGTTAGTAGGTAGTAGTAGGTAGAGAACCACAATGCATAAGGACATATCATATGCAGACGAGCAAGTAGCCCCCGAGAGGGATGGTAGAGTCGTGATTATTTCTTTTAGAGGGCTACTGCCCGTTACGGAACATTGCAGAAAGTATCGCTGTCATGCAGCCTTTGCCTATGTATGTATGCATGTACCCTTTCCGAGGCGAAGTCTACTTTAATAGGCTCTGTACGTGCGTTTTGCGATGGTATCCACCTCCTAATTCATGAATGTGTTGTTCATGAAACTCTGGTCGGGTCTTTTGTAGACTATGGTATCTAACATCTCACATCCTGTTTCTGTCTAGTTTACGTGGAGTAATCGATATTCAAAGTGCATATTTTGATTGCATAACTCAGTCACACGTGTTATAAATGAAGGGCAGACAGACCACGAGAGCAATGAAATAGAAAGGAGGAAACTGAACGAATAGCTTTCTGTACAATGATTCCTCGAATACGTTTCACGGGCTAACCTCAAGTGCATCTAGTTCATCTCTATACAATCTGTTAACATCCACACATCTATTGCATTCCCTCACAGCCGCAGCTTAAAAGTAGTTGGAGGTAGGGATGGCGCGTACTGTTCCGCCCATTCCATGATCGACCTAACTAACGCTTCAATCTGCTCTTTCGTGTTGGCAACATGAATCATGACGCGAACCCTCTCCTTAGCCATAGGCACTACCGGGTACCGCACGCCATGAGTGTGCATTCCACGCTGGGCCAGCCATTTTTCGAGCTTTTGGCACTGACCTGGCTGTGTGATGAGCGGGATGATTGGAACAAGGAACGAGGTACCTTTTACGAAATCGTCGGCCGTGGGAATGCTTAAAACTCCGGATCGTCGGATGTGTTCCCATTGTGGGTGGTGGAGGAGAAGATCGTAGAAGTGGTAAATTCGGTCTTGCAGTTGTCTTCGGCGCTAAATCATTGGGAATTACGTTAGTCCAGGTGCATAGGGCTATTTTCTTTTCTGGCATCATTTTCTTACCCAGTTTCCCTCCTCGCCGCTCATAACAGTGACTGCAGCCTTGATAGTTGCAAAGAAGGTGAAGGAAGGAGCAGTAGTAAACATGAAGTTTCGCGCATAGCTAACAAGATACTTCTTGATAAGCTCATCGCAAAGAACAATAGCTGTAAATCATCAGTATGTGTTCCAACAGTCAAGTCTTGTGAGAAAACTGTACCACCACCGGCTCCGACTGCCTTGCCGTAAGTATGCAACCTTACAGCAAACTCATTCTCTAGACCAAGTTGACAAGCTAGTCCTGCCCCATTGGGACCAACAATTCCATGAGAATGAGCCTCGTCAATCATCAGAACAAGATTTCCCTTCGGTAAGGCCCGCTTTGCCTCTTTTACGATCTCGGCTACAGGCGCCACGTCACCATCCATGCTATAGATTGATTCGATCGTAACGAAAACAGTGTTGAGCCCATCTGCAATTGCTGGTTCCAGTAGCTTGACTTCTTCTAGGACTTCATACATTGACTGCGGGTTGTTGTGTGCAAACGGTCTGATGATGTGTGCTTTGGAGGAGCGCATGCCATCCCGCGAGCTAGCATGAATCTTTGCATCGTAAATGATGGTATCTCCCGTTTGCGGGAGAGTAGCATGGATTGCAACATTGCCCTCATATCCTGAATTGAAGATCAAACCAGCTTCAGCATTATAATAATGCGCTAGATCCCGTTCGAGTTCGGCGATGTACTCGGTGGTTCCGCCTAGGAGACGGCTGCCGCCGGTACTGATAGCGAAGTTGGGATTGCGTGCAAGCTCCCTGAGGAACTCATCTCTTGTAGCGGCACTCCCGCCAAGAGATAGGGTATTATTGGAGCCGAAGTCAATGCATCCGAGCTCGTTAGCTGGAGCTGTAAGCTGGAAGATCTGACCTTTCTGGCGGTGAGGGTCCAGCGCCGCCTCAAGGTTCTGGCGGTATGCGGATGGAAGGCTCATAGTGCAATTGGAAGCTTCTCTAATATGATATGTCTTTAAAAGGTAAGAGATCGGCTTGGGATGGAAGGAATGTGCCATAAACAGAACTGGAATGAGAAATAGAAACAGAGTAAGACAGGCAATAGACATGCACGCAGCCATGCTTTATACCTGCATTCACAAAGCGCCACTCTTAGGCTCGGCTGTTGGTCTAGCGAGGCATTTTGTTGTACAGAATTCACCTCGAGTTGGGTACGCTTTTCAGCACCCACAATGAAAGCAAAGGGGTGTCCCAAAGATGACGAGCCCGCTGAACTATGGCTCAAGGGGCCAATCCTTGCCTGGCGAGGGAACAATGGCTAAGGCATTGCCACACATCATCTGAGCCATCGAACAATCCAGATAGAGGAGCCCAAACTTTCGGCCGGACTCGTACCCCGTTGGGAACGGACAAGAATCCTGGTACACGGTGTCCACCTGGTCCGGTCCATGCCTCCAAAACACATCTAGCGAAACCTTTTCCAGTCATTCCATGACGCATTCGTCCAAGCCAGGGCATGGGAAACTTGGCTGGACCGGATCCGAAAGGGCTGTCGCCGGTAACTCGATTGCTCTTTCACAAAAGCCTGACTATCTTTGCCTCCACCGAGTAAGGTGCCAATAACTCTATCACGAGAACCATCTTTCAAAGCAAACACCGAACGGATCAATTGCCCAGTACGACAGCCACGTTGTCAGCATGTGATGTCAAATGACCATTGTTGACTGGGTATGGGAGTACAGCACTAGCACCGGAGCGAAACTCCACAAATCTGAAAACGATACAATCGCTATTAGTCCACCATACATCGGATACTGTCAGCGCATGATCGTATAAGCACACTGTACTTCAATGATTATGAAAATCGGCACTCGGCACGGCATATCGGGGGCTATCTACTGTCTGGTTGTTCCTTGTGGCTGCGGAGATAGGCGACGGTCAGACGGCCATAGTTAGGGACGAACCATTATCCTAGAGCCCAGTGCGGCCCTGTCTGGGGTGTGTTGAACAGGGTCTCCACCTGGTCCCCTGGTACAGCCGCATATACAACTTCGCGGAGGGGCTCTTTCGGCCGTTGCGAGGGTGGCCACTAACCAAAATGAAGGGCAGTCTCACTTCTGCTGGCACCTTCAACTTCCTCGACGGCCCAGACACCATTTTTTAGATCATTCTCCACTGAAAAGCGGCCCTCTGATCCCGTCATATCGAAGAATTTATCTCCTCATCTCTTGGTAAGGTAACTAGCGCGAGGTCTGACCAAGTTTCGGCGTTGCTAAATGACTCGCCTGGCGACATGCGTGTCGGTCCGAGTAGCAGAAGCAACTGAAGCTATCGGCTCATTTTCTTGAGTCTAGACTTGGCCCTGTGTAAAACAAAAACAAAATAAAAAAAATAATGAAAAATAAAGAATAAAGAATGAATTAGAATAATCTAACAAAGAAATCAAGTAAAACAGGGCCTATTCGTGGAGACGCTCCTGCGCATCCATATCCTCGTGTAAATGTCCACCTGCTTCTGATATCAACAGAGTGGGGGTGGATGTATAGGAGGGAATCGTGACTGATTTCATCTCCTGAAAATTATTATTAGGAAGACACTAGGTACTGCAAGTGCCAATTCGATGAATGGTGCCTGTTTGGATCCTTGAGGTAGCCGCCAATGGATATAACTGTGTCCAATTTGCGACTTGGAATTGATACTTTCCCTAAGTTGATAGAATAGATTCCTGAGAGAATCATGGCACCAAATGGTTCGGGTACATACCCTGGCAGTATTTGCAACTCCCGCTAGAAGTATGTATTTGTAAAAGCAAGCAGCGCGGAGATTTTAGTACCGGGCTACCTGAAATGTGCGGGAGTGTCTGCTACTATCTCGTGGTAGTTGGTTGATTCGGGCGAGAGTCACTTGTGAGGTGCCCACTCAATAACTCTGGCTCTCGGGGTAAAGACAGAAATATACGAAATAAATAAGCGTTAACATGTGCTTCTTTCTCACAGATTCTTTGGCATTTATCGCGCTGAGAAGTAGCCTGCGATTGTCTATCATTTACACATTTAATATTCTACATAAAGTCTATTTCTCAAAGTTCGTTCTCTCTTTGCGCCATGGCTTCTCCATGTGCGGAATGTCGCTCCATATCCTACACCCAGGCTTCGTGGAAGGTTTCCTGAAAGCTTTAACAACATCCACTGAACGGCAGCCCTAGCAGCTATCAGAGGAGAAAATATAGAGTTATATATTAGGTGGTTAACCCATCAAAAGTAAAAGAGCCAAAGGCTTGGGCTCTAATACAGAATATGAAGCAGGTTTTCTCAGTCCGCGGTGTATACTTTGGCTTCAGCCTGTATTGGCTGACCTAAGGGGCTCTAGTGTCAACTGCAGCAGGGGAGAGACGATGTCGAATTCAAGAATATCTCTGGTTGGTTGAGGCCGTTAGACTTTCCATCAGACTTTCGCAGTCAGGTTTAAGACTGGATAGAAATACAACTTAAACCGTAAGTAGGTGTACCAAACATCGAAGTGGCCAGTTGCATGGTAGTTTGTTAAAAGAAAAAAAGAAATCATCATTATACGGTACAATCACTGGTAGGAATTCGGTTACCCGTGGAGGTAGAAGCATCACCGGTGGATCCGAGGCCGCTATCACCAACTAGCAGGTGCAATCTGAGTAGACAGGACGCACAGACTTGTCTTCACCTATGAGAGCAGAGATCACAGAGAGTTGTAAGGCTGTGAGTTGCACAATCAAGAACGTCACGGACTCGCTAGCGGTCTCTTGAACTCTAATTCCACCCGAAACGAAACTCCAATCCATTATTGCGGCTTCTCCCTGGAAGTAAATCGCTTTACTGCGCCACCTGGTGTAAACAGGCCCATTATCACCGCGATACTACGTCAACGATCTATGTGGGGAAGTTAATGTGGTTCCCTATCTTAAAATATTCCCGTTTCACTTGAGATGGCACTCCATAGCCTTGTCGAATTCATTGATCTATACGTAATGTGCAAATTCTAGGGCTATTGTCTACGAGGGTAGAACCGTGGAAGTTGGTGCCGTGGCTTTGTGGGACATCGACCAGAATTGTACCCATCACTTTACAAAAGAGAAGGAAGTCATGCGAGCAGATTGCTCCCGTCAAGCGGGCGTAAGAGGCATATGGCCTGTCTAGATGAGAGCCACAAAGCTGGGGTTGATATGTATGTACCAAGATGAATATGATTGAGGCAGTATTCGGACAATGATACCACTGAACATGACGTGAAAGATATTCATTACAGCGACTCTTACTTAGTAGTACTAGAGTAGTGGGATTTGCACCATTCCCAAAGAAACCCACTGTAGGTTTACTTCAGCTTCGATATCTAGAGGCGGACTAACCACTCATTGATGAGGGTCTGGGGTAGTATTACATGGGATGTGTGTATATGGTGAAGCCAGTATGGAGAACTTAAAGATTTCATTGATTTTTTACTACGAAACCTCTCATTTAGTAGATACTCATTTTGTACTACATAGTGTTTGTTGTCTACATACATTCTACACACAAGGGCAACTAAGCTGACGCAAAGCTCGACAAGGATTTCCTGCAACGACACCGACTCAGTTCCAGTATAGGTGCTAAGGTTTGGATAGAGATCCCAAGATAGAAGAAACTAGAAAAGTTAGATCTCCCTCCAAGCAGCCCATCGCTTGACTTCACCGTACAGAACCTTCCATTAGTGCTTATAGTTCCCTGCCTTTAGCTTAAACCACCCAGCTTATGATACGTGATTCCCCGTCTTTGACAATGCGCACAGTATTGTTCTGTTGGGTTTGGTTGTATTATGGCAGTCAAAACTTTTCGAAAATCTCATGTTGTAAGCAGTGCCTGCTGGTCACTATCTTTCCGGCGTTAGCATAACATCCATAATATCCATAAATAAGCCTCTATTGGCGATGAGAATATGCTAGTCCCTCAATCGAAACACGAAATTTGCCGGCTCTCTGTCGGAATCATAATCTTCATTTTCACTATAGAAGTGGAGTTCGTCAGGTACTATCTAGTAGGCTCCACATGAGGTTCAGGGTCATCCTCTTGGGGCTCGAGAGTGACTCCCTGAATGAGAATGTTGTAGCACCGAAGGATGATCTAGGCTGGTGGATCAGCATGTGTTTCATGGCTCTTGGCAGCCGGCCAATTGGTATGGATCACGCCTGGACAACAATCTGTCCTGGATCGTGACTGGAGCTCATTAACGTGCCAGATCCATGTGTGGAACCATATAGGGCTGTCTGATGCCGGTACGCTGGATGAACTCCCATCGAAAGCGGGCAATGCAGCTTGACATTCTGAACAAGGTTTCATAGTCGCTTGTTGAAGGATGGAATAAACTCACACCCACGCGATGGAGACACCACGTGGAAGATACTTTACTTCACGGTAGAATCAGTGGAACTACATGCGTGGTTCAGAAACCCGAACCGGTTGAGGATTTCGGGCGTTGTCGGCTCGAGGGCCCACTGTATCTGCGATTATAGGGTGTGGAGTCTAGACTATCTAAATTAGACTTAACAGTAGGTTGAGAGCTAGTGTGGAGTCAAATTTATTTATCTCTCAGAGCTAGTATTCACAGCAGGTGAAATAGTAGTGATCTGGTGTGTATGACTGTTCAATATCGCGGTACGGCTGGAGGTCGGACCATGATGTTGGTAAGCTAGCACTTGCGTTGTGTGGCCTCATTCAGTGCTATTGAACGTTAACAAGGTAAGGAAAACTCTGCACACTGGCTGAGACACCAAGCTTTTCAAATCGGCACGGGGACCCAGAAGGATTCTCTGGACATGGAAGTCTCCGCTCTCGACTTGGTGTAGTTAGCTGCGTACGGCTCGGACAGACTCCGTGCTATAAATCTTATCAATCAGCGGATCCTAGACTTGAGGTCTCTACCAACCACGAATGAGGGTTCCCACACTAGAGAAATCTGCATTTCTCCGAAGTTTTTGGTCCAATTAATCCCTCTCGTATTTACTGGATTAACACACCGGGGGTGATTTCCACTTGAACGCAGCTACTGGCCAAGCCCACTGAAATCTAATCTGATAAAGGATGCGGTGCTTTATCCGACGGACGTTGGCCGCTCACCAACCATGCCACATTCCAGGGATCTTAAATAAATACTTGCACTAGGCCGTCCTTGACGTTCGTTCGATTATCTCCTGACAGGAAAACACCGACTCTCGTTGTTAAAGGAGGATTCGCCCGGATCGGACACAGCGCTAGCCAACATCATGGGGTCTCCCGATAAGCCCATCGCTACGGCTACAGTAGATGAACCGGTCAAACCTTCGTCGCCGACTCAGGACGAGCAAGCCGAGAGTAATGAAAATGGGAAACTGCCGCCACCGCTGATGGCTAAATTGACCGCCGTCTTTCTCATCTCGTGCATTAGTTTTGGTTCGTCATGGAGCTCCGGCGTTACGGGTGCGATGAAAAGTACCATAAAGAAGGTATATCATTTAGAGTACCCTGTCTCATAAATATGTACTGTACTAACTCCAAACCAGAAAATGCACATCTCCAACACCCAATTCTCCCTCCTCGAAGCGAGCGAAGACTTTATGGTTACTCTCCTCATGCTGGGTAGCGGAATTGTCACTGACCGAGTGGGAGGTGCCGGTTGGTACAGCTGTGGTTTATCAGTGAGGAAAACACATGAACTGATTATTCTTTCTTTTGATCCTAGAGATGATTATTTACGGAAATATCGTATATACCATTGGATCCATTCTAGTCGCTGCCGCAACCACGGTTCGATCGTTTAATTTCATGGTCGGTGGGAGAGTCATTCTAGCGCTGGGAGATATCGCAACCCAGGTTGCACAATACAAAATGTTTTCCTCATGGTTCCCCCCTAACAATGGATTTGCATCGACACTCGGGCTTGAACTGGCTATGAGGAAGGTATTTTTGACACCATTTACCTCTCCAGCAGGGACAGTACTTAAACTAATCCACACAGATTGGCGGTTTTGTCGGTAAATCCACAGCGAACCCTATTGCCAAAGTAAGTTTCTTTTGCATCATGTTCAACACTTAATTAACGAGTGACGAAGAACACTGATAATTTTGCTTGGGTGTATTGGACTTCGGTGTTCATGAACCTGTTTACCAACGCCATGACCGTTGTTTTCTGGTTTTACAGTCGCTACTGCAATCGACATTACCAGGGCCGACAGGACAAGGCGACCCGAGAAGTTCTGACCGAAAAGAACAAGAAGTTCGAATTGAAGAAGGTCTTTCAACTTCCATGGATGTTCTGGTGTGTTTTGGCGTTCTCGTTGTTCCAAACAAGTGCTGCTCTAGTCTTCAGTCAGAATGCGACCGAACTCGCAGAGAAACGATTCAACGTTGATTCAATCAAGGCTGGTTGGTATAGTGCCTTGTCCCAATATTCTGGTGAGTAAGCCTGATCACACGTGGCCATTTTTGTTCTGATTTTCGGTAGGATTCTTCCTAGTTCCTTGCTTGGGTGCCTTCATTGATGTTTTCGGGAACCGAGCAACCGTTCGTAAGTAGAACTATATGAATATATCTGCCGGTAGCTCAGAAGACTTACTCTCATCTAGTGTGCATTTGCGGAACCGGAATGCTTCTATGCATGACCTTGGTCAACTTTGCCTCATCAAAAGCAGGCACTGGCGCCGCGTTCGGGATCTATGCCATTGCATCGGCATTCGGTCCAACCACGATTATCGACGGAATCCGCACCACCTTATGGCACCAGTCCGTTTTTGGATCTGCATACGCCATTAAAATCACCATGAACAATGCGTATGTTGCTCTAACACCTCCTACATTGAAATCTGGCTGACCATGTTCGTAGAATGAATATCATCATTCGGATCATCACCGGGGCCCTCCAGGATGCGGACGATGATTCGTATCGCCGAGCTGTGCGGGTATATCTGTTCCTCGCAGCGTGCAGTGTAGCTGTTGGGATATCTATTTTTATTGGAGCCATGTTGACCGATGAGCTGGGGCTTTTGCAATGGACTCGCAAGAAGAGGCTGACTTATGGACCTGAGATCATCGACAGCATGCGGGAGCGCAGCCTGGTGATAAATGAACGACGCAGCCGGATGATCTCTATTTGCTGCTTTAGTGCTCTTATCCTTCTTGTTTTGGGAAGTTGGGCAGCATATATTTGGGGCGCTGTTACAGGGCACAATTCATAGTCTTTGCATGCTCACTAGCAAATAGCAACTCATTTTCTCTTCGCTTTACGGTTTCCTCTGAAGTTGAATGAACTAGCACGACTGTCATGAAGCAGTGCATTGGTGGAAGTATGCAAAGCACGAGGAATGAAAGTCTTTTGGCAGTATTCGAAACACAACAATGAAAATTTAAAAGGTTACTATTCATAAAGAAAGAACATACAGGGGAGGTTTTGTTTTAATTACCTTATATACACGTGACTTAACATGATGTCCTCCATTTCTAAAGCCTTCTCTACCGCTGCTATACATCCTACATGATATCAGAATGAGACTCCCACCCGGGTTGAACATATGTATCGTCGAACGCTTGATTCCTCCTAACCCATCTGTGGCGTTTCCATCATCGGACCCAGTAACACAAAACTCAGTCTCACACGAGTACATAAACTCTCATACAAAGTGGCAAGTCGTCTACTTTTCCGACATTGCCTATATCTTGCTTCCGAAGATTAGCTGCGCCAATTGCTCGATTCGAATGGTATTCTAAAGGAGGCAGACAGGGGCACATATTCAAGTGTCTACCAGCCATTTGATTTTTAGGATGTTCAAAATTCCACCATTCAGAACAGAATTGGCTGCTACAGATTAATGAAGGCTGCCTTACACGACTGGTCTTAAAAATACCTTGTGAATTGCTAGGTGCTCCAGGTGACCATCAATCACAGCTAACATTTCGGCACGCTCTCTCCCACCTCTCGAGGCTAGAAGAGTTATGCTTTCTCACAAAGTGCGCATATAATGATGACTATCCCTACGTGGGCCCTCTCTTCTCGTCTTCATCGTCTTACAATAACAAGTGTCCGCTTTCAAAATCCAGCGTCCTTGAAAGGGCTTCAGACGTTACAGTCCTTGACACATTTGCTTCTGGCTCGGTCAGTCGGTCTACCTTTTCATATGGAGCAAGCTGAATTCGACGAATAGTTACTATCATCTCTACAATCTATCATGATAGTAGATACCCCGGGTGGCTACCTGGTCGGGTTTTCAAAAGGCCGCTATGTGCCGAAAGGTCATTTCTTGGATCGTTTATGCAAACTGCGAGATCGGGCGAAACCTGAACCTAGAGACTCAGCGTCGTTTCTGTTCATTACCATCCCCTTTGATCCTGATTCACGGCGGAGGGGTGACTGTGTGGAGTGGTTCAAGCGGCGTGTGCTAGACGCCAATTTATGGGAGATGTCAAAGGTCCCGAATGAAGCCAGAGTTATCGAGGTGGTGGGTGACAAAATGCAGGAGATAGTTATGAATATGGCACATCAAGGCGACATTTTTGGGCGAATTCTTGATTATTGATAGTCATGCGCTAGGAAAAGGAGGCCGAATTGGTTCTGCTGCTTTATACTGAGGTAGTAGTAGGTAGTGATGTTAATGTTGATGGGTTACGAGAGGAGGGGCAAATCAGCTGTTGTTTCCGCCCGACCAATTACTTGCTTGGAAATCTCCAACAAATAAATAGAGAACAACCCAGTTCAATAAACGATCTCTTTACTATCTTGAGCGTATCGCAACTCGACGAGGTAACGGGGCTCCTTAAAATGCGCCTACCATCTGAGTTGATCCTGCATGTCATCGAATGCTTAATTCCTCCGACTGTCCCTGTGGTCTTCCATCGCTCGCACCCAGTAACACGAACCTTGCTAAGTTTGTCTCTTGTATGCAAACTCACCACACAGCCAGCACAGCGCCTTCTCCAAAAGTACTGCCTCTACATTGATTCCGAGCATCGTCTTGATCAGGTACTAAAGCAAAATGAACGCCTTTCCCCTGCAGGACTCTTCCTAGCCCCCTTTCCGGAGGATAATCTCGACCAGCCCGAGATTGTCAAGCAGATAGACCAGCTATCCGCCAGAATCTGCAATCATCTCACAAGACTGGTTATCAGCATGCCGCTCCGGTACCTCTACCCGGAGGAAGACCACAACCATCTACGGCCTATTTTGCGCGCAGCGTTCAGTCGCCTCACGGAGCTGGAGGAATTCTGTTCAGTCCAGGATGAGCTTTACTTAAGCACAGTGGAAGACGATTCTGAGCCCCCGGTCTGGTCCTTCTGGCCTCGCCTCCGCCGGTTGGCCTTGTACAATGCGGATGTCTCGTCCCCCCGGTTTGCCGAGGGGATCAGTCGCTGCACTAGTCTCACCCGTTTAGTTCTCACTCGACCGGACGGATGGATGGATCCTATGATCGATGAAGAGATGAATTTTGACGCCTTTACTTCGTTGAGATTTTTGACCGTTATTGACACCAAGGTGGGCCAGTTTTATTTGCTGTGGAACGCGAATGCGTTGGGTTCGAGCTTCTACGAACTGCTGAGGCGGGCAAGCGTGGTCGATGAGAGTTTGGCTACCACGGCCGATCATTCACTTTCTGGACTACGGGTCAAAGAGGTGTTTCTGGATGTACCTGAGGGTCGAGAAGATGAAGATATTGAGATTTGTCAGGAATGGCTCTTGGAACAAGCTGTACATAGGGAGCTATGGATGTGACGTAACGGATTTTCGGTAGTCAATGAGGGCAATTCTCCGTTATTCCGAGGTTGAATTCTTTTAGATGGGAGTATAGACCCTGGAACCATTCAAGAGTTGCAGACGAACCTACCGAATGACGGATACCTAGGGTATATATAAATGGTCAGTGACAGCAACGAACCAATCAAGGGGGGCGTACGATAGGGTTTCGGGTGTGGGGGTATGCCGCCGGAGGACTGTCGAATATCTCCCGACCGCAATTAAAACCAGACAACCGAAACTAATAAAGTGGTTCATGATACTAATCGCCTTGCACTTGGGGCACACGGGTGATCACTAACGGCTCGAAGGCCCAGCCCCCTCGATGGTCAGGGTTATCTTCTGTCTCACCTATTCCCAGGTGTCAAACTAAGTAGTTGCGGGTTCCCCCCACCAAGTACCGTCTCGTCCGGCGTGTACCATCTACTCGTCGCTTGTCGCTTATCGATTGCTCATAAATTGATTCTAGTTACACGACAGGACACCAATCACGGATCGAAGAACCCCCGCCGAGATGCAGAATTCGGCAAATGCGGAGCAACGAAGCCTGAACAGTCCCTGGTCATGCCAATTTTGCTTTTCTGATTTTCAGCGATACGACCATCTCAAACGTCATATAGCAACGCGTACGTGAAGCACATCATAGTGGCTCAGCACCTGACTAAGAACCGGACTGATTGCAACTAGACAACTCGGAAAGACCCTTTCAGTGTGAGTTTTGTGGCTCACCATACAAGCGAGGGTATGTTCTTGGCTCTCGTTGCGTTTGGGACTTTTAGGTAAAATTTAGCGACACTGACACCGAATTCGCGAAGGGACGCTCTGCGCCGCCACTGGAAGTCGTGCTCCGCTCGGATAGCCTCCGGGCAGGGTATCCCAGAGCCGCGTCACGGTGGCAAAGAAAAACATGCCTGCGATGGTTGTGCCAAAGCGAAGAAGTCATGTAGTGGAGAGCAGCCGTGTCCGGAGTGTTGTACCCGCGGCAGAATATGCACTTACCAGCGCCTTGGCCAAAATGAGGATATGACGTTGGACAGTGGTACTAGCGAATCAGTTCAGGAACAAGGTCAACCGAGCCAATGCCACGGCCTGAATCATTCGACCTGGGATCTCGGGCTACAGACATTCTATCCGGGCAGGAATACTTGGTTTGAAGCCTACGGTCGTTTATCGGGCTCACGTAGAATGCCAAACAATGATAATTTATGATACATACGTTTTTATGACTGGTGCCTGGGCTCGCCTGAGAGGAAAGATTTTGGTATTCAAAACGGATGTAATATGATGAGATGTGAATCGATTACGGGCATGCATGCAGTCAAGCATGTTGCCTGATTCAGTTCAGCACCTGATGTTCTGTGCCTACTCCTATCGTCTCGTACGGATAGACTCCGACGCCTCTTTTTCTTTTTTCGGTTCCCTCGGGATACTATGATACCATGTGAATGAACCAGAAATGATCGAGTTTTGAATGTAATCCCGGTTACAACTGGCCTATGCGCTTCGAAATGATTCACTGGGGATGCCTCCGCATTCATCACCCGACGGGTTAACTCCACATCTGTCCTGTGGGACACGATTCAAACCGCGGCATCAGTAGGGGTTAGTATTAATAATTGTGCTGTGTTTATATTAAATGATAGTTTGCTTTGACTATATATAGGTCGGTCTTTGCTTTGGAACTCCATGGTGTTTGTCTCTGTCAGGCTACTTCTTGATACCTTAACTGCTGTTATCTATCGATGACCTTGCTTACTGGGAAGAAAATGCCTAGCGCGGCAGGTGTGGCAAGACCCCAGGTCCATTTCAACGACTGGCCTAATGATCAGGGCGTAAGTAGCAGTTAGTGTGACCCAAGCCATGTACTTTTATTCTGACTAGGGATAGTTTGACGCAAACTACGAGGAAAAGTCTCCCGTCGAGCTTGAAATCACCGGTCATATTCCTTCTTATGCTGCCGGAGTACTATATCGCACGGGACCGGGGAAATACAAGGTTGACACGGAGAATGGTGGCACATTCCAAGTGTCACACTGGTTCGATGGCTTTAGCGAAACTCATCGATTCCAGCTTCTTGCTCCAGATGCTCCCCAGTCACCTATGCGAGTCTTCTATAACTCCCGCTTCTCCACGGACTACCTGATTGAGCAGGCGAGGAAGACCGGCCGCTTAGAGAAAATAAGCTTCGGTCAAAAGCGTGATCCCTGTAGAACAGTGTTCCAGAAGGCACAAGCCGAGTTTGCTCCCGATCCCTCCTCAACCAACGTAGGGGTGACTCTCTCCATCAACATGCCTGGATTCGACCGCACTATCCCCGAGGACCAGAAGCTTGGCGGACGCTGGACTAATTCACTCGGTATCATGAATCTGTACGCAAAGACAGACTCAACTTCTTACAAGAAGCTTGACCCAGAGACTCTTGAACCTGTCGGCCTTGCTACCCAGAAGGATTTGCATCCGGACCTTGATGGCCCTTTATCGGCATCCCACGCACGCTCTGATCCGGTGACAGGGGACGTTTATAACTTCAACCTTTCCTTCGCCCGAGGTTCTACGTATCGTGTTTTTCATGTATCTGCCTCCACTGGAAAGACAACAATACTTGCAACATTCGACGCAACGCCTGCATATCTTCACTCTCTGTTTCTCTCAGAGGATTATGTGATTATTTGTGTATGGAACTCACACGTCAATCCAACGGAGCTACAGCATAGCAGCTTCATGCAGGCTATTCAGCCATTTGATGCGTCACAACCCGCCAAATGGTATGTGGTGGACCGCAAGAATGGCCAAGGACTTATCGCCACTTATGAAAGCCCTCCATTTTTCTGCTTCCACACAGTTAATGCCTGGCAGGAATCCTCGGTTAGTGATCCTAACGGAGTTGATCTTGTAGCAGAACTCGTCAAATTAGATAATACCGATACTTTGCACTCTCTATACTACGAGAATATCATTTCTTCATCGTCCGCAGCGAAAGCCCTCGCTTGGGCCAAGAAAAATACTTCTCGCTCGGAGTTTGCTCGCTTCCGCCTACCAGCTATTCCAGCAAAGCCTGACCTAAAGCCCAAAACTGCAGTAATTGAATGGACATCGTGCAAAGCGTTTTCACCTGAGCTACCAACCATGAACCCAAAACTGGTAACTCGAAGGCATCGATATACTTATGCCATAACCGCCCGCGACGAGTCAACCTTTTTCGACGGGATAATAAAGTTCGATAGCGAGACCAAGGGAACCCTTCAGTGGAATTGTCACGCTCAGTCTCCTGGAGAACCGATCTTCGTCCCGGACCTAGAGGGCTCTGAAGAAGACGATGGAGTCCTTCTGAGCGTGGTCCTTAATGGATATACCGGCAAGAGCTATCTTCTTTGTCTTGATGCTCGTACTTTGAAGGAACTGGGTGCAGCTCATGTGAACGGACCGGTTGGATTTGGATTCCATGGTCAACATATCCCTACTCGGGGAGTGCCAACTGGAGACTACTGAGATTCAATTTTCTGCTTCTCTTCTTCTTTATCGGTCTTCCTTTGGACTCATTCTTTCTTTACGCCTTCTCTGAACCTGAATGTATACATGTATATGCGAGCTTTCACATATGAAACAGCGAAAGCCAACTATTTTTGTTGAATCGTTCCGTTTGCAGCCAAGCCATATGATGATTATTATTATTTCGTTGTTTTATTGATCTACCGCTCCAGTCATATTCCTATATGGAAGACGCTTTGTTTAGACTTCTTTATATAAAGCCTCACGTTTTCGAGATGGTTCAATTTTCCCAGATAATTCAGTCAATTCAGTCAATTCAGTCAAATTCAGTCATTCTAATCGTTTCGTTCTTTTGACTTCCTTATTGCAGAATTCAACATCTTTGCCGGTATATATACGGACTGTATCCATTTATCAGTGTGGGCTTTATTATCATGCTCTGCATGATTTTTCGAACTCACCCTATGATCTTGTTGCTAACATGTTTCTAAAAAGGTGCAACTACTCACTACACAGAACATCTTCATATTCCCTACCAGGAAAGCATCACATATGGTATAGCATTGAATTAATATTACTCTAAGTATGTTCCAGTTTCCATAATTTTGATCCCCCCAGTACAGTCGCAGACTTCTGGACTTAAGCTCTCAGAGGTACACCCCTCTTCAAACCCCGACGAGCGGCAGCAGCAGAACTTCCACTAAAGTCCCAAGTGCAATCCGAAACCTTAACACCATCTCCACCAGTAGGATACCCCCGATACAAACAGTACCCATCTTCCTTATGGAAGTTCGCAATAACCTCCTGGCCCTCGGCACCAAGAACCCATTGCACGAACTCCGCCGCCACACCCTTGTTCTCGGACTTGGCAGCAACAATGATATCGGCCGGGTTAAGAAGCTCCTCGTAGTCTTCCCCACGCTTGTAGATCTTGATCTTGTCCGTGAGCCCCTTCTCCTGGTTGCCGAGCGTCAGGAAAGTACCCCGATCGGTGATGGTGTACTCCTGGAGCGTGATGGCGGCTTTCAATGCCTGGATGGGGTAATCCATGTACTGGTGGTACCACTTTGAGTAGGCAATTGCCCAGGGAACCTTAAGCATAATTAGTCCCATCCAAACAACACCACGAGGGATAAAGGGAAGGGGGCTTCCAAGAAGAATAAAAAGGTATACATACCTGTCCAATCCCAATCCACAACTCCGAATCCTTAATATTAGTCGCCGACTTATCAAACCGACTCAGGAACCTTGCAGACCCCTTCTCAGCCGCATTATACAGCTTCGAAAACGTCTCCACGATATCATCTTCCGCCTTGATATTCGCTGAATCATTCTTTGGGCCAGCGAGGTAAAAGTGGTCCCGGAAGGTGTAGCACGGGCGTTCTTCGTAGCCTGCACAGTCACCGAAGCAGGGCTGGGTGCTGTTCGCGTCCTTGTATTTGCAGCCTGTGGCGAAGCCGTTCTTGATGGCGATTGATTCGGCGGTCTTGTGGTATGTTATGCCGATGTCGACGGTGGAGGCTTTGAGGTTGTTGATTGTTTCGGTTGTGTCGCCTTTTACCCATTCTATGGCGAAGGGGGACGAGGCGCAGTTGTCGGTTTGGTTTTTGATGAAGTGGTCGGCGAGTTCTGGGGTGGGTGTTTAGTTAATGGGGGTTTCGAGGTGAGGGAGTTTGGTTTAGGGATTAGGTAGAGGAGAGATATACCTTTTACTAGGCCACTTTGACCGGCGCCTCCGTTGCCGATGCGGAGCTTGACGGGGTTGTCACCTTTGCAGCCGCCGTTGTATGTTTCTGCCGCGGCGAGTCCATTGTAGAGGGAAGCCGCGAGGGTCGCTGAGAAGCAGAGAGTGTCTGAGAGACGCATGGTGGTTGGTCTGTTTTGGAGACGCTCGTGAATATCCTAGTATTGGAGGTAAAACCTGAGACTTGATAGAGATTGAGACATGCACGAGACTTCTTATACCCTCATCAACCCAACCCAACAAGGCAACGGATGGTACTGGAAAGGGCACACAAGCTCCGCCACCACCAAGCCCTCAGCTAGCCCTAGTATTCTCATGATGATCCTGGAGGCTAGGATAGACTGAAAGTGACCCGATCAGCGCCGTATGACCAATTGCAGAATTATGATCTGACACATCGGGAAAGTTTCCAGAGCCGAAGGTGAGCGTCCATCGCTACCCTTCCTTTTCAGGGGATGATCAGCGGCAGCGAGACTGAAAAGCCGTGAGCTGAAATTGAGTCTAGAACCGAAGATTTGAAGCTACGATGGGGTCGATCGAGCCATGAATGAATAGTTCGCGTAGCTAGTTGAAGCTGAGTTTGGCTGAGAGGAGATCTTGCCCGAGTGCGGATAACGCCGAGATCTCTTGAGGTGTTGGTGATAGACGAGAGTTGGGACTAGTCAAGGCTAGACTAGTGGTTGAACTGTAGAACTAGGGCTGTGGAGACGCGATCTTTGGGTATCGGCACATCCCAATCTTGGAAAGAGCAGAGGGAGAGAAAGAAGAGAAAGGAATTCATTCCATGCGAGAGAATAGCAATTTGCGATCAGTATCAAACTAGAAGGGGTCAAGCTGAGCGGATTTGAAATTCGATCCCAGCTATAAATGAAATTAATATAGCGAAGAACTTCGACTTTGTTCAGCCCCACATGCTTTTCCCCAAATCCCCTTCCGTATCCCAAATGGTTTGAGTGGGTTTGAGACTTGGCAGGCTCATCCTCGCTCTTGGAAGAGTTTTTGGGATTATGGGAAGAATCAATGAGGACATCGTACGTAACTACATATGTACGACCTCAGCTATATGGAATCACAACACAACACAGGAGACTCCATTATGCATGAGAGCCTACTATCCCATGGCTATTCTCTGTCACTCTATATTCTCGGTACCAAGGTTCTGTGCCTAGCCACATTTTACAAAGGTAAAGGCTTCTGCAGGGTTAAATAATCGCTTACTGCCTCTGACAAGCAGTGAGACAGTCATGGAGAGGTTGACCAAAATGTCCACAAACTACGGCAAGGGTATTTTTTCCAAACTCAGAATGTAGGAATTTCCAACAATCGATACGTTCATATTCTCGCATTGTATGAACTCGTTAGTCGCAAAAGTACCCCGGCTACGATTTTGCCCTCTTTCCGACCATTGATAGTCACGCCGCCCAAAACGGCACCTTCTATTTGTCCTCTCTCCAGATGATGGAGGGTTCCGTGGCTGCAAATACTCCTGTTTATCATCTGTACGAGTTGATAGCTTCGGAAATCTCGGTACTGCTTGACTTGTCGATAAAGCAGGTGTCGACCCACGCATACTCCAGATCGTCTGCAAGCGCTTGCATGCAGCATTTCTGGGTCTTCTCATACCCATGTTTGTGGCGTGCCTCGTCCGTATGGATCTCCTGGAAGGCTACTTCTTCATCTGACCAAGTATGTGAAAGAATTACGTACCGGAGAATATCGCCGACAAATTCCTGTAACCTCAACGTGCGGGCAGTCGAGAGCCGCATACTTGCAGAGGTCGACGGTCCTGTTTGTAAAAATGTAGTCTTCCGGAGAAACCTCTTTGAGCTGGATGAAGGTGGAAGCTAGTAGTTGCCAACTCCTCACCATGAGGGGTTCGGGACAAGGCTGCATGCATAGAAGACTCATGACTTTTAGCTTGACTATTATGGAAAAGACTTTGGCATGCTGAGAAACTTACAGGAGACAGTGTGAGTAATTTCTTTCGGGGTTTCTGGAAGAACAGTGTTACTCTAAACTCGTTTTGACCTGTGTGAACGGACATTCGGGGATCAACGTTAGGGGTCTCTACCAGTAACATCATTTAACCGCTCGAATGGGAATTCTAGAGGCTTCATCCTGGGAAGAGGACAGATCCAACTTCATATAGGATAGTTACTTCGAAGTCACATCAATACTTCAAGGTCTGTGTATAGAGCAGAAATCGCGGCAGCTGACCACTCCTTAAGTTATATGGTGTATGACTAAGCCATATATTTGACGACCATCGGTCAATGTCTGGCAACGATATTCAACATTCGACAGGCCGTTCAAATGTTAGTCACTGGAGATCCAATTTTCCATCTTTTACCAGTAATAGGACGCCTTGCTATACTATGAAGCGGCATTGTGATGCACAAGAGACTCCACCACCGACCACACTTCCTTCCGATATGCCCAAACTCTCCACATTATATGCACCAGTATCGCCTCCCAGGAAAAGATCATCGACCAAAAGTACACACTCTAGTAGTGCATCTCCCAATGAAACAAAGACACTTTGCACACTAGAAAATCCCAATCTAGCCGCCATCGAAGCAGGCCAGATCGAAGTCACAGACCACCTATCCATCTTCTCCTCACGACTTCGCCAATCTGCTCGCCCTTTTATACCTCAATCTCCCCGACTACAGATCGCAGACTGGATATCTCTATATCAACGTAACCAACATCCAGAGGGAAGACACTTCGTCATCCATCAGCATGACCACCCCATCGCGGGGCCACATTACGATCTTCGGCTGCAGTTCTCGGATTCCAGCTCTGTCAGTTGGTCCATCATGTATGGATTACCAGGGGATCCTAATAGTCAACGATTGAATCGGAATGCGACCGAGACGAGGGTACACTGCTTGTGGGTTTGTATTACCTTTCCGTTCATTTTGCTCTTGCTTAGATACGATACCGTGACTAAGGACCAGGCAGAACCATCTTGTTGAAACCGCCTCCCCAAGAACAGGGAGTATGATTATCTGGGATACCGGGGAATATGAGATTCTCCCCTACCAGATTCAGCGGGCACTACCTGAGACAGATGACTCTCGCTCTGATATCTCGGCAGATACATCAGTCACTCCTGTAGACGAGAGAAGCGATAGCGAGAAGCTTCGTCAAGCGTTCCAGAATGTATGCTATAACCCCTCTCACACAAAATATCTATCCGCCATAAATAACTAAACCATCAGCGCAAAATTCGTCTTCGATTACACGGAACCAGATTACCCCCAAATTACACCATCAGCCTTCGTCTAGACAAAAACATAGATTTCAGAAGGAAAGCCGCTACATCCCGAAAACGACGTCGTCGAACAAGTCCAAGTTTCAAAAGAGGACCTAGTACCTCGTCAACGGACTCCTCGCTACCTACATCTAAAACTGATTCCGCAGGGACACCGCTTACTGTCTCTTCAGATCAAAGTCGATCTGCTAATGAGACTCCGACTGGGGAGAATTCTGATTCAGAAAATGATACCAACGAGCAAATTCGTATCAACAATGCTTACCCGGGTGCTACTAATTCGATCGGATCGATCCATCAAAGGCGTTGGTTTGTTTCCCTTGATCGCGTTAATTCTGGGTTCGTGGCTGAGCCTGGCTCTGGCCCTGGATGGAAGAGGTGGGTGAGGAAGTGGGATCCCGAGATAGGACAGTTATTGGGGTTCGAGCCGTTCTATGTCCGGGGTCCAGAGGTGGAAAGAAGTGTTGTGACAGCGAGGTTGGGAAGGGATGTTCTGGAGGATGAGGGTGTGAAAGGCTTTATGCCTAGACGGGGGTGGAGGCCTGTTTTGGAGTAGATTATCGGGGTTGAGATTTTGAAACAAGAATAAAAATCAGAGGAAGCAATTCAAATCTCAGTGCTTTCGTTTCCGTTATATATGTCTATTCATTCTATGTAGCCGTAAGCGGTGTTCGTCATGTTCAAATCCGCTGTATGTTGGTCGTGTATATTATCCCAAGAAAACCTGCACAATAACCTCATTGCTCCATCCAGGTCGCAATTTCATCTGCTTCCACGCAGCCAAAACATCCACAGCCAAAATCTTAGTCTTATCATCATCTCCTTCTTTCCAAACGGTCTTCTGGGGTACAGGCTGGCCGAGAACTGTGACCATGAAATTATCCGCGATGCTCCAACCGGGCAAGTCAGAGATAAAGATACCCAGTGTGCCCAGAGCTTTGAGACTGGCGTCGATCCGGAGACGCCCATTCGCCTCCATGTAAATGTCAGAGTAAACAATGGCAGCTGCACCGGTCATCTTTCCAAGGAGTCCTAGAACTGCGACATGGGTGGGTTTTTTGGTGTGCTTTTTCAGAGTAAAAGGGTATGTTGGATATGCAGTCAGAATCTCCCAACCTTTTGGCTCCAGTTCGACGGCTACAAGAGAGCTTTGGTCGGTTGGCTGCATGAGCTCTGTTGTCTTACCGCTAGTGTGGGCTCGGACTATGTATTCCCCTTTATAGTCATCATGTATGCCGGGAAAGTCTAGCAGGGATGCTAAGCAAGATGTATGAGCAGCGGAGACGTTGAAGACACCTAGGATCCCGCTTCCTGTTCGGGCCCAGCCCGTGTAGGTGCCTACTCGCAACGTATGGCCTTCGTTGTAATCGTGATACGCGTCGATGGTGCGGCCTACGAGGCTGGGCCGAAGAATTATGGTATTACCCTGGGTAGTTGGCGCAGTGATCTCATTTATGAGAGCAAGATTATGGCTTCCAGGCTCGTCAGTGATATAGATCGGACCACCGGAAACACATCTCGCAGCTGCGTGAAAAGAGGCATATGGATGGCTCGTCTGGAACATGTCCCAGTCCGGAAGAACGTTTAGATAGCGTGTAAGAAGTGCGTTATGTGCATTGCAAAACACGTGCCAGGTATGAGAGGCCGGGATTTCTGGGAAGAAGTCATCAGAGTTCCGCAGCGGAATAGTAGGCTTATTGGTCGGTAGTTGTGAGTTAAAGATAGCTTGAGGAATCATTGACATGCACGAGGTTGCCCTCGTGCTAAAGTATCTCAGGGAGGATATAGACCAAGCATCCTGATAGTCTTGGGTGAATCTCCGCCGATCCTCCGGGTCTTTCAGAAGGTCAAGGAAGAATTGAGCATCTGTTTTCACAGAATCGACGCCGACAGATGCGAGATAACTATAGAACTCGTTATAAAATCGTTGAACATCATCTGGGTCAATAGCAAGTAGTGATTGCTTTTCAAAAGCCTTGGCAATTGGGCCTCCTGCTGCAGGATCTTTGATCTTCACTTCTTTTGTCTTGAAATTTTTCGCTATGTCACCGTCTGGTGAGATACCACCCCAATACCCGAGCAAGGCATGCCAGACGGCAATGTGGGAAATATTTGGGTGGTTTTGACGGATGGCCTCTACGGTCTTCTTCAATCCTCGCGGGAAAGCGTCCGAATTTGCTTCGAACTGCTTCCACCTCCGCTGAAATTGAGATTTGCCTTCGTTGTCCAATGCTTGCCAGTTGTCGTCGATAATGAGGTTTGAAATTTTGACACCGTGGACTTTCAGTGTATTAAGAGCACGGAGGATCTTTCCTTCTGTCAAGTCCTGCCCTATTCCATTCCATGTGCAGTATGTTAAGCCATCGTACCATTCAGATAACCACTGTGCCTGGGGGTCCTTCTCGACCAAAACAACATCCTCCCCAGGAGGAGAGAGAGGGGTTGGAATCCGACCAGTGGTCTCTGCGCCATATGGACGAACCAATTTCCGTGCCTCATAGATCACTGCACTTGTTGCTATTTCAAAGTTGCCTGCTGTGGAGACCAGCACCTGAAACTTTGATGTAGCACTGTTGTCATTTTGCGACTTGACAATAACCTCGCCGTTTTCACCGGACCCAAACACAGTTAAAACATTGTCTATGCCAGACACAGCAAGAAGGACCACGTGCACTCCGTCGGCTCGAAGAAATGAGCACAGGATGGCGTCTTCTATTATTCTAAATTTGTCTCGCCCATGTCTGGGTCCAAGCCACGGAGTCCATACCCTTACCAAAGCTAAGTACCGGACTACTGACGAAGGCACTCCGAGAGCCACGCTGGTAAAGCCAGATTGGCCATCTTTAGCTGAAACCACCTTCCCAGAGAGATGCCACAGGGTGGACTCAGGGGCTTCACTATTACGAGACTCGACTTCGAGATCAGATGAGAGACTATCGAAATACTTGCCAAGCTCCTCCTTTGCAGATGCAACCGACAGATCTGCCAAGTTACAGGTATCCGGCTCAGGATTTCTCGCAGCAAATGCCAATTCTCCGTCCTTGGCATTTTGTTGTTGGTTCACCCATTGCCAATCGGTGTCCGGATTGACTCTATATCGGACAGTAAACTGTGCACATCCCCCCTGTGATGGCAGTTGTATTTCTTCAGAAAACGCATGACGATAGAACTTATACTCTGATTCAGTTCCGTTCATGCGCGGCGCCACGGAGTCTGGGCACTTTTGAAGGGGGAGAGCAGACCACTCAGGGCTAGTGAGGTTGTGCCAAATCTGAGCTTCCCATGACTGGTCAGGAAATGAACAGCTTGATTCTATCACCACAGTAAAACGAATCTACTCAACATTGGTCACTAATTTTGGTTCATGATAATGTCCAGACATACCGTATCTTCTTTCCCTGAACTGAGAGCTTGCTGGATCCTTCGGGGGCATGTTACTTGCCCCAAAGGAGGATGACATGTAACTCGGGAGAATAAACTCATCTGCGCAGGGCGAATGAATTGAATTTGTGACTGATTTCTATTAGCGCCAGATGCCAGGGTTGGGCTGACTGACTTGTTTTCTCTGCTGCCCTGCATTTAGGGGAAGTGGGTGTATTTATAAACAATGTGAATTTGCAAGGGCTTTGATTGAATAAGACGTTCATTCAAGTGGGAAGGTCCAATGGAATAATAGTCTACCGCATGTTCCCTGTACAGTGTAATGTAGGATACAAGGAGGATAATAAAGAGTTGAGGAATGATGCACGATGAGCTGTACTACTAGGAGTAGTTAGTACAGTGCTATGTATGGATGTGCAAGTGGCGTTGGTGTCGATGAGGGGAACTTTAGCTTCACTTTGCTGTTCACTCATTGGCTTATATTCTCTTCCAATCACAGGCTGCACTGCACCTCTATCGCCCAACCGGGAAGTATGTCACCATCTCTTTGTAGACATAAAATACCTAGGTATCTGGTAGCAGTATTCAGAACAAGATCATACATTGGCTGAAATGCAAAGATCGAGTTTATTACTGCTACTTGAGACAGCCCACAGTCAAGTATACACTGATTCCGTGATATCTCTTTCAGAATAGACAACCGGTAGTAAATTCAACGGTTTACTGCTGGTATATAGACGAGCGACATTCCTTGGGTCTCATTGGCAGTCACATATAAAAGGTATTACATCTCGAGTCCCATATTCAACCCTTGGCTACGAGCTATGCACCTATGTGATTCTGATGCAATCACCCAGTCATACTCTGTGACAGCCCTGATTCATCACATTGGAACATTTAACCACTTTTACCGGACTCGTGTTTCGCGCAGAAGAATGTGGCTAATAGCAGTAGATCACCTTACATCGACCGTCACTTCGAGAGCGCATCTACATAAGCAGGCTGGGTCAAAATTCCACGCAGTCAACATGTACTCTGTCATCAAGCTCGTCCTACTCGGTCTATTCCCAATCATCTCTTGGTGTCAAACCCAGGTCCCTCCCCCAGATCCAGCCCCGATCCCTCCAGTCGTTGATGTCGCCATAGTGGGTGCCGGACTAGCGGGTCTGAGCGCAGCGAAGGAGCTCTTAAAGGCCGGGAAGTCATTTACGATATTCGAAGCTCAAGATCGGGTCGGTGGTCGCATCCGCAATTACCCTGTACCTATGGCCCTTGGAGGATATGTAGAAATGGGCGCCCAGTTTGTTGGGCCAACTCAGGACCGAATACTCGAACTGGCACGTTCCCTCAACATATCCACCTACAAAACCTACAACACAGGAAATACTACGATTTTTCGAAACGGGACACGCAGTGTCTTCAATGGAACCTTCACGACAGGTAGTTTGCCTATCGCGCCTGAAGGCCTAGGGCAGGCAGGAAGGGTGCTCCAACTGCTGAATGGGATGGCAGCCGAGCTGGATGTCAACGCACCATGGAACCATTCACGGTCAGTCGAGTGGGATAGCGAAACGTTACAAAGCTGGATGAATCGCGAAATGCCCCATCCGGACGCTCAGTTCCTGCTTACGGAAGGCATGAAGTCGATCTTCTCCACTGAACCTCGGGAGCAGTCGCTCTTGTATACGCTTTCCGTTATTGCATCTGCAGGTAACTCAACCACGCGGGGAACTTTCGAGCGTCTGATCGATGTTACTGGTGGGGCACAGGAGCAGCAGTTTGTGGGAGGAGCAGAGAAACTAGCCCTCTCACTTCTTGACAGTGTCGGAGGTAACAGGGTTCTCAAGAAGAGAAGTCATGTTCAAAACATCGAGCTAATGGGGGATAACTACCTTGTCGCTGCGAGTGCCCGAACAGTCTTAGCAAAACATGTAATTGTTGCCATGTCCCCTGCCCTCGCCTCCCGTATCATTTATCATCCACCACTACCACCGACACGAGATCAACTCACTCAGCGAATGCCAATGGGGTCCGTTGGAAAGGTTTTTGCCATATTCTTTAGACCGTTCTGGCGGGAAGCTGGGCTCAATGGACAAGTGGTCAGTGACAGTGGGGCTGTACGAGTACTCTTCGACAGCTCGCCTGCTGATGGCCCGTTCGGCGCCATATTATGTTTCATCGAGGCGGATGAGATGAGACGATTGGACCGCATGAATAATCTCGAAATGATCGAGGAAATAACTCAAGATCTCGTTCGCTATTTTGGGCCCAAGGCAATCAACTTTTCGGGTTGGGACATATTTCCATGGGACTATGACAAGTACGCCAGGGGAGGACCGGCTGCATATGCGCCTCCAGGTGTGCTCACGGCCTATGGGGCTGCGTTGAAGGCACCACACAATAGGCTACATTTTGCGGGAACAGAGACCTCTGATTACTGGGTTGGATACATGGAAGGGGCTGTGCGATCTGGGGAACGAGCTGCGGCGGAGGTCTTAGCGAATTGGTAAAATTGAGACTTACCAGCACTACTACTAATATGTTTGTTTCCGTCTTCTCTTGCTCACACTGGCATTTGTGCTAGTTCTTTTCTAAAGATGCTGAGCTTCCCATCGGTAATGAAGTCGCAATATCACCGGGGCGATTAATGTCATCTACACGGAATGAAGGCAGAAGGTATAGAATATTATGCTCATTCATAGTTTCATTTATTAAGCATATTACATTTATCAATCACATTCATTTCATAAGACATACATACTCGAACGGAGCATTTAATCGATCTTGATCGCCAGCTTTCCGAAGTGCTTTTGATCCCACTATGTAAATAATTAGCATCTAAAACCATCTCCTCAAACCGCACAAATAAGCTTACCATATATTCGTAGGCCTCCTTAGCCTTTTCAAGGGTAAAGACCTTAGGATCCACAACAGGATGGATATCGTTAGCTTCAATAGCCTTAATCATGCTGTTCAACAACTCTTTGCTTCCAACATAGACACCTCTCACGGTGCAAATGTTACTCAGGGTATCCAAAATATGCGGCTGAGTCTTGGGGTCAACACCCCCAAGGAAACCAATGATGCTAATGACTCCCTCAAACTTGATGCACTTGAAGCTCTGGTTGAGAGTTCCGCTACCGCCAACTTCGATTACGTGGTCCACGCCAACATTGTCAGGTGTGAGCTTGCGAGCAGTCTCGCCCCAGTTGGTATCAGACTTGTAGTTAATGACATGGTCCGCACCAAGCTGCTTCAGCTTCTCTGCCTTTTCGGCAGATGAGGTCGTAGCGATGACAGTGGCTCCGGCAGCCTTAGCAAACTACAACACATAACTTCATTAGCCGGTCCCGTTCCGGAATCCAAATCCAGGATCCCAAAGGTGGAAATAAGACCTACCTGCAGCGCAAACAGACTAACACCTCCAGTTCCCTGCACCAAGACCGTCTGCCCAGGTTGGAGAGGCTTCAACCCATACAGCGCATTCCAGCTAGTGAGAGCCGCACACGAAAGCGTGCTAGCTTCAAGGTGTGTAAGATTCTTAGGGCTCTTCACCACACCATTCTCGTTGAAAACACCGAACTGACGCAGTGTACCGTCGATCACACCGCCCAGGCCAGAACCCGCAGCCGTGGGATCAATAGGGCCATACTGGTGCAGCTGGTTGAACAAGGTGAGGACCTTGTCTCCTTTGCTAAATTGAGTGACCTTGGGACCCACTTCCACGACCTCACCGGCTCCATCGGAACCAGGCACGACGGGAAAACTAAGAGCGAACGGGTACATGCCCTGCGAAGCCGTACGTCTTAGCGGTTGAACCTACCGCGGCCATTTTATGGAAGCCGCTCACTTACCTTTGGGATAACAAGATCGCGATAATTGAGCGAGGCAGCGTGGAATTTCACCAGCACCTCGTTGTCGCCAACTTTGGGAACCGGGGCGTCTTTGTAGACCAGCTCGTCGAAGCCGTTTGCCTTGCCCTGCACGGACCACTGCTTCATGTTTTCGGGTGCCATGATTGTTTCTCTATTTGTACCAATTGGGGTATTGGTGGTGAATGGTGTATAGAAAAACAAAATCCTAAATTCTTAGTCCTTGCAGGGGGGTTATGTAGGTATAAAAGCTTCTAGCAAGACAGCACAGTATTCTTGACGTAAGTGGGCAAATTCCCACATCTATGACGATCCTCGCATGAGGATCCGGCGAACGGCGTTATTTAGGAGCCATTATATCTCCGAGATGGGTTGACTTCTGAGTTTCGAGCGCGTTCTTCAGCAAATCATACCTCATAAAGCTCCCTTCGCTGATAAATCGGACTCAATCTGATTTCCTTTTGGCAGCTAGTTGGTCAGCACTGGTATGGGTGGATCCTCATCGTCATGTTTTTTACCTTTGAAGAGGTCCCAGTGGGTCTCAATGGTCGAATGTTGCGGTGGCAGAATATTCGAGAGTTTGAAGCCTGCCAATTGAGTTGAGTGTAAAATTCCCTCCGGCTCTCTTTATTTTATTTTTCTGAAGAACTTCGGTGGGGTTGATGTGGAGTGACACTTCTCTTAGGCATGAGCGTTCCTATCCCCATATACGGCAGGCAGCACACCATGGGAAAAGGTGGCACCTCTGTTTACTCCTGTTCAATTTTATTTTTATTCTTATTGTCCTTCAAATTGATTGATAAATTCCCACAAAAATAAGAAGGCCTTTCTTTGCTTTGTTTGGATTGAGAGCTCCATATTTTCTTCTGAGGAACCTATAGCCGATTGGGCCAATCCGCTGTTAAGATAGGCTGGCCGCTGCATCTAGGAATAAGGTAACTGCAGCTATCATGGCATTGTATTAGTACTATAAAGGGATCTAATGTAGCTATAATTCTCTTGGAAATTTTTTCCCACTGTGACTTAAAGTGTGCGACTCAAGGGTCCCTAAAGTGTGCTAGTAGTAAGCACACCCCGGCATTACATATCCTTTATCTAAAACTGCAAACGCGGCATATATTGTAATTGAATGACAAAGTTTATAACGATGATATATTGATCATGAAAACAAGATGACCAGCCAACAACAGTGCAGAAAATCAACCCCGTCTCAATAGAACACGCCCGGCTACGGCCAGCTCTCCTGATGAATATTACCTCAGATGAGGCCCCGCAGATAACTTCGGAGACGGACTTAACACTCTGAGCCTTGAGATTTGTCGAGCAGTTTTGTATAGCTAATACGGTGGCCTGCCTTGCGTTCAAAGCTAGGAAAATTGACGGAGGTAGAAGTGAGGAGATAAACCGGACTATCACCAGCTTATCTCCGGTCGAAGGGCTACCACTGACATCAACACTCATGGGCATGCCAATATAAAACGCAGTATGTCCACTCATATAACATTTTACACCATCGATAAAACCTTTGTCTACACTCATCATCACGCTATGCCGCCACATCCTAACCCCGTCGCCGCAAAATTTACCTCCATTCACCACAAAGACACCTACCCGGCCATCGCGCACACCAACCACCACGGCCGAACGGTTCTAATCACCGGTGCCTCGAAGGGCATTGGCCGTGCGACCGCCATAAGCTACGCCCGAGCCGGCGCAGCGAATATTATCATTACCGCACGCTCAGGCTCAGGCCTTGATGAAGTAGAGCAGGAGATCATAGCTGCTGCTGCGGCAACCTCTTCCACGCCTCAGGTCATCAAACTGCAGCTAGAAGTGAGCTCTGAAACCAGTGTTGAACGCGCAGCCGAGCAGATCAAACAGAGATGTGGCCATCTTGATATTTTGATCAACAATGCCGGATGCAACGAGGAATGGAAGCCCATAACTGAATCGGACCCCGCTGACTGGTGGAAAACATGGGAGGTGAACCTGAAAGGCGTATACTTGATGACCCGCGCATTTCTCCCGCTTCTGCTCAGAGGCTCTCAACAGACCATCATCAACATGAGTTCCATTGGAGCCCATCTCACTTCGCGAGGGGCGTCGGGATATCAGTCAGCCAAGTTCGCGCTACTGCGATTGACGGAGTTCATAGCTCTGGAATATGCCAACGAGGGGATTATCGCGATTGCTATTCATCCTGGTGGTGTCCCAACGGAGCTAGCGTTGACCATGCCAAAGGATTTTCACGGGGCGCTTGTAGATACGCCGGAGTTAGCTGCCGATTCTATTGCGTGGTTGACAGAACATCGACCACTGTGGCTTTCGGGGCGATATATCAGCGTCAACTGGGATTTGCCAGAACTAATGACTAAGAAAGAGGAAGTCGTAGAAGGTGATAAGTTGAAAATGAGGATTGTAGTATAAATATGAGGCATGCTCTCACTCGGCGACTGTGAAGTGGGGTAGTCTAGATTTGGGTATTCGGTTAGCATCCAATTCTCGATTCCCGAGTCGTGAGAATAGATATCTTACAGAAGCTGGTCGGCATTCAGGAAGATTAAATAAGTATTTGCTTGATAGAATCACTCGTAGATAATTCGGTTAGTTTGAATAGGCGGTACTGTCTCGTCCGGTGGAAGATAATCTGTGAAGTTAAGGGCATACCCTTCCCAAAAAAGGCGTAGCATTAGGTCGTCATTACCTGGTGGCGGCGGCCAGTCAGGTATTTGCCGTAGGCTCAGGAAGCCCGACAGCGATTCCATGAAGGACTCATCTTCATCTTCGGGTGCTTCTGGTTCATCATTCAATGTTGTGATAGCCGATTGCTCTTGGGCACTTTGCCGGTCGTCATTCGTGTTGTGATTCGGCTCCAGCGTCAGAATTCGCTCGACAAAAGGCGTTCGGGACTCGCGCCTCTCATGTCTTAACCTCTCTCTGTAGACATCAATCGCCTCAGAAAAGCTCGTAAGTATATGATGGTATTGTGCAGCTTGGGGACTTAGGTGTCCCAATGACCCGAGCAGCCGTCGCGAGCCGTCAAAGGCATCGCGGACTTCCGAAGTCGTCTGTCCTTCAGCAAGTAAAGAAAACCCTAGAACCAGTCCAGCTGCGAAGAGCCATGCTCTATGAATACCTTGTCAGCTTATCATGAATGAAATGTTTCTCTACCTGAAAATACCCATACTTCAATATACACATGTTTCCCCATAAAATTCCGGCCTCTGCTGCATCACAACACATCTGTGCCATATAGGTTGCAGCATCAGTGCAAACGCTTGAAAGCTCGGCAGCTTTCTCGGTCCCTCCTTCACAACCCTTTCGATCGTTAGTCGTTTTTCCAGGCCGCTTACTCCGGATCTGCGGTATAATGTGCTGTATCAATGATTGACGAGTAACAAGTATGACCCCGAAGTAGTAAGTACAGGCGACGTGGATGTTTCCGATCATGTCTGCCCGATACGTTGAACCTAATTCCAACCCAATCCCCTTCTGTGGACGTATGCGAAGTTTGTCAGGCAGAGCTTGACTCCATTCACGCCAGGTCTGCAGAAAGTGGTCAGCAGATACTGTGTCCATCTTCTCTCCCTCGGCAAGTCTCTGGACAATAGTCTCTAGCACTGAAGATGCCTCGTACGCAGCGTTGAGGGCTAGGGTGTGGTGACTAGCATCCTGGTTGAAATCGTCTGTGGGGGCGTCCTTGGTGCGGAGCGACGAAGTACTTCCAGGTCGGCCTAAGATGGAGCTAGAGACGAGATCGAGAACTCGGATGCTTTTGCCAATCCGTAGCCTTGTAATTAAATTAGCTTTCACCAACTATCGGTAGCTCAGAACATACCTTCTCGCCCTCTCCTCTGTGGACATCTGCCTATATTGTCCCGATACGTGCAAGCCGAGGACTATAGAAACTTTCGCCGCTACGCCAATGTACATAAAGGCTGTGTTTCGGCGGCAGGCACCAAACATGTAGAAAGCCATCAATAGAAAGTCACGGGCCATATAAACCGTCGGATCTTCAAGAAACCCTTCAAATGCCATCTTCCGGGCTTGACAAAAGTATCTTGCTGCACAAAGAAGATCTGCTTGTGTCCTGCCCTTGCATTGTGCTCCTATCGCAACCATCATGTATAGGGCGGTAAGATCTTCCTTTTCATTGATATTCAAATGACTAGAGTTCGGCATGCGAATATCATTGGATAACTTTATCATGCGAGTAATCTCCTCCCGAGTGAACAGGTCTAGCAGGCCACTGGACTTTCCATCATGTAAGCAGGAGTATCAAACGCATTATGACCTTATCGAGCGATGAGGGAGGCTCACGACATCCAAGAAGCACTGAACTAGGGCCCATTTCTCTGCCTCTTCCAGCTCATCGGTGAAGAAGTCCATCCCAGTGTCTGGGACGTCAACTTCAAACATTTTGCGACTGTTTTGGCTCTCTGTGAAGCCCACAGGTCCGACATACCGTTTCACGATTGCTTGTAAAAACTGTAAGAAGGAGACAGCGGCAGCGCCGCCCATAAAAACTGGTACATTGTCAAAATTCATGTTCCGGTATTACAGAATGAACAGCCATAATTGACTAAGTCAGGCATAGCACACCTCTCTCGCCGCTAGAACTATACAGCATGGTCGGTCGTTGCCCTGCGGAGGGCGTTGTATCTCGCGTACTACGGACATCCTCACTTTCCCGCGGTCGCGGTCTTTCAGTAGGTGTTGCTATATTATATCGAATAACATGGCGATCAACTTCGGATGATGATAACGGTTGCAGTGGGCTAAGACCAGCATGGGTCGGTGATTGACTGCGCACGGACTGAGTTCTCGGTTGTTGCGCAGAATATACACATGAATCTGCGACGCCCTTTGACAGGCACGTCCGACAAGGTCGGTTACCATCACAGCGTTTCTTCGAGGCTTTGCAAGAAAGGCATGCCCTGACCGAGCGCTTCCGGTCTTGGGGCTTCACGCGCGGCCGTGGCATCGGATAGAGGTCTGATCGGAAACGGGCTGTGTGGAACGAGCGGCGGGGAACGAGCGGCTGCTGCCGTCAAGTTTGAACAGAAGGGGAGAGATACTGCTGGAGATATGTTTGTTAGTTTGTTATCTTAACAGAAGAGAGGAAATAAGCGGTAACTTGTATCGGGTCTGGGCGCGGGCCGCGATCCCGCGGGTAATGCACTACAGGGTGCGGGATCCGCCAGTGTGTCCAATCCGAATCCGTGTATCAAACATCAAGATAAGCGTCATGAGGCACCAGGCGTGCGACCCTTTTGCCTTGTCATGGACGAATGAGAGATCGCATCTACAGTAAGGTGTGCAATCATAGTTCATTGTCTCCATGTTTCGCAAGAGTTACAAAACCGCACACCTGCGCCTTCAAGGCCTTGATCATTCAGACTACTCTATACAAACAGGCTACGACTCTCGAAGCAGCAATACTCCTTAACAATAATCATGGGATCCCATCAAGAAGGTTGGAGGAGACTTAACGTGGGTGTGGTCGGTGGCGGCATTGGCGGCATGTCGGTTGCCATTGCCCTTCGCCGTGCCGGCCATGAAGTGACAATCTACGAACGCAACGACTTTGCCGGTGAGGTTGGTGCCTCAGTTTCATGTGCTGCCAATGGTACGAGATGGCTTCATGAGTGGGGTGTGGATATTGCCAAGGGCGATCCCGTCGTGCTGCGCAAACTCATCAACCACGACTGGAAGACCGGGGAACCGGTCAGTGTTTACGACCTGGCTGATTACGAGGAAAGATGGGGCTACGTCTACAACATGTTCCACCGTCAGTACATGCATGCGATGCTAAAGGACTGCGCACTACAAGAGGAGGGAGAAGGCTCCCCGGCCAAACTCTTGGTCAACCATTCAGTAAATCTCTCTTCCTCTGCTATCCCCGATACTAGATCACTAGGAATTGTACGCTAACGTTGGCAATAGTGCGAAGATATCGACCTAGCCTCAGGTGTCATTACCTTCACCAATGGGATCAAGGCTCAATACGACCTCATAATAGGTGCAGATGGTATTGGCTCGGTTGTTCGTGGCATCATAGGACTCCATCCGAAGAAGAGGCCATCTGACCAGAGTTGTCTACATGCAAATGTCCGCACAGAAGACGCTGTCCGACTCGGCTTGGTTGACTACTCTCAAAACAGCGCCCTTGAGTATTGGGGTGGCCAAGAAGGCAAGTGGGATAAGATTGTGCTCTCGCCATGCAATGGCGGTAACTTATTATCGTACTACTGCTTCTTTCCCCGAGAGAAGGGCGACTTTAGTACCCACAACTGGGGTAGTGCAGACAGGCCGGTTGAGGAGCTGCTGGAGCCATACCCAGAGCTCGATCGTCAAGTGTTTTCTCATCTATCCATTGGCACAGAAATCCGGCCGTGGCGTTTGTGGGTTCAGTAAGTCGGCACCTTGTCTGAGTCTCTACAGTGAGTTTTCGTGCTAATGCAAATTTTATAGCGAACCATACCCATATATCACCCGCTCAATGGTCTGTCTACTTGGGGACGCGGGCCATCCGGTACGAAATTCTCTCTCAACAGCAGCTCAGCAATAACAAACAAAGCTAATACGTTATAGATGATGCCTCACCAAAGCCAAGGCGCATGCATGGCGATTGAAGATGCTGCGGCACTTGGTATCATTTTCAACAAAGCATATTTCACTGGCGACATTGCCGAAGCCCTTGCCATCTATGACGAAATTCGACTGCCCCGAGCCACAAGAGTTCAATCCGCTGCAGCAAAGGCAGCTTATAATATAAATGAGCGCATTGGTAAGTAACGCCGTGCTCACTAACATATGAAAAACGCGAAAAGGCAGGAGACTAACAGCCTTCTAGGGTTTTCGAGCAACACTACTACTTCCGTATACAAAGTTGAAGATGAGAAAAAGAAGCTGACCATTGAAGAGATGAATGCGTAAGTAATGACTTTTTTTTTTTTTTTTTTTTTTTTTGCAGCTGTCTCTATGTAACAAAAGCTAACTGTTACGTCAAGGTACGATATGTATAAAGATATCGAAGAAGCATTGGCAAAGCGCAGAGGATCACCTTTCACTGCTCCGTTCACCAAGGGGTTACCCCATGGGCTGAAACTATCAACTGGTGCGACTATCGGCGAATGATCTGCTCAGCACTGGGGTGCACTTCATCCTAAATTGCAGGTATACTTTGACGGCATTGTATTTTGTTTTCCCTTAGACTGATACATCTTCATGTACGTAATTTGATCCTCTTGCGTAACCTGAGTTCTCTTTTTCTTTTTACATGACGACATCCTGTACCTGCGAATGCTATCCATACTCTTGTGTTGTGAGAGAAACCTTGCCGTATACTTTAGGTGAGCATCTATCGAGAGTTGATATCCTTGGGAAGGCATTAGTAGAGACCAAAGATAGAAAACTTCAAGCACTTTATGAGCACCGACCACGGACTGCATAAACTACTAGCAATATTTCATGCAAGGCTCAAGGGGGTCCGCTGAAATACTACTAGTAGCGACAGTTTCCTTTTTCGCTCCGTTTTCAGTTCCCAGTCACGAAGTAGCTGTACATTAATTACCAATAGTAGGTTGAGCAGTATTTGTTTATCTTCTCTCGAAGGTATTCATTCTATAACAACCTTCTGGACTACTCATTTCATACTGAAACAACAGAACGAAGCCCCAAACTATCCGTTTTCTTCCTACAGATTCGACAACCTGAACCCACAATGACAAAGTCACAGAAGGATTCCACATATTTGAAGTCGTACACTACCTCCCTTCGCGCAACACACTCCAGGCTCACGTTCAAAATCCACAAGTCGCTCCTGGATGCCAAATGCAAAGAAAATGGTTTCGGATCCCAACATTGAAGCGAGAAAGGAGCATGATATAGTCCACATGCTCCCTCTCCCTCATACCTCGGAGGGGGCATTGGCACTGTTTCTCGAATGGGCATATCGAGGAGACAAGCATGTTTGCTGCTTTATCGTAGTATCTACACCTCATGGCTGGAATATCAGTTAAGGTGGGACGGGGATTAAGTTGAGATTTCAAAATTATCGCGCAATTGGCTAAATTAATTCAACTGCTGATCAATATTAACCCATTTCCAAAGGATAAATATCCGTCATTGTAACGGAACTGAGGGGTAAATCACCTCATTTTTCCGAGAAGTGTATACATCGGTCGATGTCCGACATCCTAATTCGGTTTGGAATAAATACCGCGCAGTTAATGGCTGAACATCGCTTCAGCAAATAAAACCAGTTCAGAAAATCCAATCCAACAAAAACACAATGTCTTTGGGACGAACTTACAAGCTCAACTCGGGATACAGCATCCCTGCCATCGGGCTGGGAACTTGGGTACGAAAAACACGCGCATAAAACAATAACCAATTTTCACATTGGCATAATGCTAACGTACTCAGCTGTCGAAACCCCATGAAGTCGAAAATGCCGTAGAATCAGCTTTGCGCGCAGGATATCGCCACATCGACGCTGCCGCGGTATATCAGAACGAGAATGAAGTTGGAAATGGCTGGAAAAATTCCGGGGTCCCTAGAGAACAGATCTTCGTCAGTGGCATCCTCCACTGGTAATTGGCTAAAATGTGACTTTAACTATAAGGAAGATCACTAGCAAGTTATGGAACACACATCATCACCCCGAATACGTCGAGGAGGCGGTCGAAAAGACCTTAAAGGATCTTCGAACGGACTACCTAGATCTTTACTTGGTTTGTATTGCCTAAGATATCTATATAGAGGGACACTACAGGGACCGTTGACTCTATATCAGATCCACTGGCCCGTTGCCTTTGAACATACAAACGAGACGCTCATGCCTATCAATGAAACCACCAAGCGCTTCCTTTTGGCGGACGTTCCTATTTCCGATACATGGGCGGCTCTGGAGAAGCTCGTGGCTGCGGGCAAGCTTCGAAGCATTGGTGTTAGCAATTTCACGCAGGACAAAATTGAGGAGCTTCTTAAGACGGCTAAGATCCCCCCGGCTGTGAACCAAATCGAAGCCCACCCTTATCTACAACAGCCTGGTCTGCACAACTACCTGAAGGAGAAGGCGAGAACATGATACCTATGATGGATCTCGTCCAGAACAGTCGCTAAACTGCTTGCAGAATATCCTCTCCGTCGCTTACAGCCCTCTGGGCAACAACATCTACAATGCTCCACGGTATGACCACCCTCTATACACTCAATAATGCCACGACACACAACCGACTAACATCTGGTACTTGACAGTGTTGTCGACGATCCCAGCGTTAAAGAGATCGCCGATAAACTGGGCAAAGACCCCGCCGCACTCTTGATCTCCTGGGCTGTCCAGCGTGGCACGGCTGTCCTTCCGAAGAGTGTCACTCCCTCGCGAATTAAAAGTAATTTCCAAGGTACAGTCTTAATTCGTTGCTTCTTTCGATTCATGGGCAATAACTCACGGTTGCAGACTTCATCATCCCCGAGCCTGAATTTGAAGCCCTTAATAAGCTTGACCGTAACCAGAGATACAACTTCCCCTTCCGTTGGGGAATTGACGTTTTCGGGGAAGTGGGAGACGAAGAAGTTGTGAGACGTGCAGAGGAACATGCTGCAAGTCAAAGAATAGCATAGCTTCTGGTGTTATAGTTGGTTCGATGTACTTTGTGCTTCTAGATGTGTTAGCTACTTAGAACTATATATTTGGAATGGATTAACCCCAAACAATGATCAAGACCAGAAACTAGGATATGTAAAATCATTAAACAATGACGACAATTTGTATTAGTGCATGATTTATGGAAAAGTAGCAGCTGCTCCATTTCATGCATATATTAAGATAGTGATGCAGGCACTCGTGTAAATCTACCATCTACTATCTATTGGATGTTCGGAACCACACAAAGAGTAATAAAATCCGTGCGTCACGGCTCTCTCTATCTACTACCCAACCCAATCAGACCCGACAATTGAAAGCTGCGCTATAAGCCGCAAACCATCTTTGAACAGAATTAGTTCGAGGTAGTTTTGGCATTGTATTTCAATTTGATTACTAGATATAGAGACATACGGGATTTCGACAGAGGCAGGGATCCGAATGTCGTCATCAGCCAAAGGCAGAGTCACGAAGATCAAAAAAAAGGTATCGCGTCAAACTGCAGCGTTTGATCGGTTATGTGAAATGCTAGGGAAAGGTACGTAGTACTCTACTTTACTTATCCATTTACTTCTTTTCGCTCTTTTTCGCGGATCAGGATAAGTGGGTTGGTTATGTTGTAGTGCATGAGAGACATGATAGACGCGTTCTAACGCGTTTTCAGATGACAAATGGGCTCTGCCTTTGGTAGAGCGCACCAACAATTTATCGCTGGACGAATTTGTCGAGTTATATGTGCCGTCGGACTCTCTTGAATTCAGTCAACGGGCCATTAAGGACACACATACGCATGAAGATGAAGAGGAAAAGGTGTTGCATTATTCGCTAGATATCTACACGGCTGAATCTATTCCAGCTGCTGATTTCGAGGCGTGTTTCGAACTGATTGAAGCTACGTCTTCAAAGGCTTACACTGAATCTGGCTGGGGATGGTCTCCGAAGAAGAAAAAGAAGGAGATGCGATTGCCTGATATGAGATATTTGATTTTGCGTGAGGGTCCGAGGGCAACTCAGGACACAAGCCTTGCAGCAAAGGGCACCGCTGGACGTTTCCTAGGGTTTACCTCCTTTATGGTCACGTACGAGGACGGCAAAGAGGTGATTTACTGTTATGAGATTCACATTTCGGCAGCAGCCCAAAACCGAGGGCTCGGTTCGCAACTGTTGTCACAGGTGGTGAGCATCGGACGACGTGTCGGCCTGGAGAAGGTGATGTTGACTGTTTTCAATTCAAACATCAAGGCATCGAGGTTTTATGATAAGCTCGGGTTCTCAAGGGACGAGTTCTCTCCACTACCTCGCAGGACGCGAAACGGAATGATAGACCCAGACTATACGATTTTGTCTAGGTCGTTGAAACCTGGTGGGTGGTGACTGTGTAGAATATAATTGAAAGCTACAGGGTTGCAGACGTGGACTCAACATTTGTGTCTAATAATGATATCCTATATCATATTTGTCTGGCCTCTTTGCCTTGCATCCCAGGGTTATCTTGTTCCCACTCATCCCGCAGCACGGCAAAAATGGTGTCCGCCAGTAGAATGGAGAGACCCAAACTCCACACTAAAGTGATGGCGTAGAAGAAGTTGGCGTTTCCGGAGCCGGCATAAATCCAAAGGTGGTAGAACGCAGGGCCCAGAAGCGTTGCGTATAGGAGAGAAGACACCGCGAAAAATGTATAGCGCATCACTGTTTACCATTAGCAAGCGTCAAATATCAACACAAATCTCCGCACTTACAGGGGAATAGATGCCGGTAAAGAGGCAGGAGAGCGAAATATAAAGAGGCATCTGAGATGCTCGGGTAAGGTTTGAAGATGGCGAATATCCCCAACAGGGAGGTGATGACGAATAGAGGTTGCCGCCGTAGTCGTACAGTCAGACCACCCACGTATGCCGCCAGATGGAGCCAGAAAACACCAAGGAAGAATTCCCTGAACGAGTCGAACATCTCGATGAAGAAGTACCACCAAAGGCCGACATTCGGTGTTAAGTCGGGAACAAGCAATTGGAAACCATACGTCGCAGAGATGAACTCAAAGAAGTCTCCAACGATCAGGTAAGAGACCCCAAGTAGGCCAGCTACGCCGAGCAAAAAGATTGCCAGGTGTTGTACGGCGAAGATGGCGACTCCGGAAGGTGGCTTTGATCCTTGAGCACGTCGGTCATGACAGAGAAGGACGAGAGGGATGAATAAAAGAGCCGGATAAATCGACAGGTATGATGCGAATCCTAGAGAAAGCATGGCGTTGAGACTATTTCCAATGACGGCATTGGACAGCGCGTAAAGTATTCCGGTGGTGGTGAATACACCCGTTGATCGGCCAAGACATGTTGCGATAGTAAATGGGTTGAAGAGGAACCTGGCCTGTCAGATCTTATATTCCATCGGTAGGGAGATCGCGTATTACCATGCTGCAACAGAAACTCCGTCCCATTTGATATGTTTCCGCAATGCCGAAAATAGCCTCCCCGAGCCTGCCTGGCCCGAATCGGATATCGTGATCAACGCGTTCGCATTTATAAGATCGATGAGCGAGTAGAAGATGGCGGTTGGTAAGGGAAAGTCTCTGGCATTCGGAAGCAGAGCGAGGACAGGGAGAAGAAGTGGTGCCTTGAAAACGTTTAGAAATGCAGCCCATACATGTTGCGGGTCCGGTTCCATACCTGATGGAAGACGCCTCCGTCATAAGGTGATACGTTCCGCGTGTACAGGAAGAGACCTTCATGGACTGGGGATATAGTATTAGCACTTCCCAGCTGAGGACACAGTCGCTTCTCTATCGTATCAAGACTCACGTCGTTTGAAGCTGGTCACCGGCGTCGATACCTCGACTCTTCCCGTCAGCAAGTCGGGGAGCGACGGAAAGAGGACCAAGAGAAGAAGCCGCAGGGCAAGAGCCCCCGCAAACACGACTGCTTGCCTTCGATCGACTGGCATGACAATATCAGTAAGAAATCCAGGTACAGGACATAGCCGTATGGGGTATGGGAACAACAGGCTTGGTGGGATTGGCCTGTCGATCGGGTCACTTGGAGAATACCCCAAGCTCCAACTCCCTTTTCCGTGTCCTCGCGTTGCCAAGACCCTTTTCCTTTTCCGCAATGCACGGACCATCGCCTATACATCGAGTGTATCTATGAATCGACGAGACTTGGATACCTGTATGATTCTGTATGATTGCAATCACAGGGATTAAGTTCATGCTTTTGTTTAATATTGTGACACATGAATGACTTTACAGCTGAAGAAGAATATCAAAATTCCATACTGACATGTCCATCCCCTACTACATCATCAAACCAGCTAAGGAATTCCTCGCTACTCAACGGTTCAGAAAATGAATGGGTCATATCCGAAGCATCGTAATCCCCATTAATGTGCAATCCTCCTGAGCCTGGCTGATTCTGCTGATTCTTATCCGATTGAGGTGCTGTGCCTTGCAGAGAGACAAGACCTTGATTCAGGGTATCATCTAACAGCCTACTGATGACCTTGCTGATTTGAACACATGATTGGTAATCTGGACGATCTGGAAACGTCTGGTTCTCAAACCATGAGATTGAGACACTCAAATCACGGACAATCCGCGAGCAAGGAATAGAGAAGGGCAAAGGAGCTCCTTCAAGTGTATGTTTGTGAAGTTCGGCTGCCAGAGTACCAGCACCAGGAAGTCCGTAGAAGAGAAACTACGTGATACCAAGATGTCAGATGGAGCGGTCAAGGTGTACAGAGGGTATTGCAAATGCAAACATACAATCCAAGCATATTGCTCTCGGAGCTCGCCAAACCGCTCCTGCTGCTTGATGAAGTCAAGCATGCCGGAAAGTAGTTGCGCTGATGTATCGAGGAGGGCAGCACTGGTGCCTTGGCTTTCCTGTTGATGTAGTCGATGGATTTGAAAGCCGCAGTAAAGATAGTCTAGATGAATAGTTAAGAGTAGAAGGCATGACGGCGGACTCAAATAATCCCAATAAGTACTGTCATAACGGTAGTGTGACGGAACCTTAGCCCGTGTCTTCGTACTCTTGATATAGCTCCCTAAGAAAATTAACGAGGACAAGTCAGATCTAGCAACAATATCATACAAACACTTCTCAGCAATTCCATCCATTCTGTTTCCCAATGATACCCGCAGCACCTTCGTTCGAAGGGTTGACAATAGGCAACGAAGCCGTACCCCCGTTGCTGGTCGTAGTACTCTTTCTCTCTCATTTAAAAATTTCCAACCATTGTTATCCAGCTTCCGCAGGGCTGCATCAAGTTCACTTCCAGCCAGCACTATTTCTTCTTCATCAACATCAAGTGGGTATGCTATGTCACAGAAGTTGCAGTCAATGAACGGTGGTCTTTCTCGCAGCGTTGCAAGGCCCATATCTCGACAAACGGCCGCAGCAAAGATTCTTTTACGGGTTTCTGATATAAAAAACGGTACTCTAGTTTGCGAAATTGTTTGGCTATGGTATCCCATGGCAAATAGCTCCACGGTAAGTGAGCCGAAGGTACGGTATAGGACATTGCCTGGTGCAGAGCTGTAAGAAATCTGCTTGTCAAATGAGGATGGAGGAAATCACATATCCCCATACAGGTTTGATGTCAAAGAAACATGCGTATGCCGCAGCAGGATGGTGAGATCATTCATCTGGTTGTTTTCTTCGCAGATTTCGATGCATGTTCTGCTGACTGCGTACATGTCTGTTGCAAACGTTTCATTGCTGAATGGCTTTTCTGCTTTGGTATAGATCGAGGCGAGTCCCGCAAGTGCTAAGATAAGCCCAATGAATTCCCATCGAATGTTAGCGCCTTTGAGCCATCCATGGTTTTCGTAATACAATATCCAGAAGGCACCATAAGTCGGATAAGTCCTAATCACGCGAAGTAGTCAAGTTTATGATTGTCGCTGGGGCAGAACGTCCGAAGGATGTCCATTAAGGCGACCATACCGAATGGGGAAAGACTAACCGCATACAGAAAATCCAGGTCGCCATTCTAAAAAAAAAAAATTATCGACCATAATTTTTCGGTATCAGAAGAACCTTCTTTAATCCCCCATTTACTTCAACACCTTCAACACAACCCATCCAAAATGGCGAAAATCAAGAAGAAGGGTAGGATATGTTCGAATTGGTTTCTTCTTCAATGATATACTGAGAATCTACACAGGAACCTCTGGCCAGGCCAAGAATTACATTACCAGAACCCAGGCAGTGCGCAAACTTCAGATTTCTCTGCCTGACTTCCGTCGACTCTGCATTTTCAAAGGTACGTTCCTTCTATATCAGCAGAGATTTCCAGATCGGTACTGACTTGCAATTCTCTGATTCAAACAGGCATCTACCCCCGTGAGCCTCGTAGCAAGAAGAAGGCCGCCAAGAACTCAAGCGCAAGTACTACTTTCTACTACACGAAAGATATCCAATATCTGCTGCATGAACCTCTCCTCCGGAAATTCCGTGAACAGAAAGCGCTCTCGAAGAAGATTGCCCGGTCTCTTGGACGTGGAGAAGTGAGCGACGCAGCTCGCTTGGAGAAGAGCCATGCCCCAAAGCTCACTCTGGACCATGTCATCAAGGAGCGCTACCCAACATTCATCGACGCGTTGAGAGATCTGGACGATGCTCTCTCGCTTTTGTTCCTCTTCGCAAATCTTCCTTCCACTGCCCATGTACCTCCCAAGACTATCGCCCTCTGCCAGCGACTCTGCCATGAGTTCCAACACTACCTGATCATCACCAACTCCTTGCGGAAATCCTTCCTCTCAATCAAGGGTATTTATTATCAGGCGACTATTCAAGGGCAGGATATCATGTGGTTGGTACCTTACAGATTCGTTCAGCGGGTCAATGGAGATGTCGATTATCGAATCATGGCTACTTTCGTCGAGTTCTACACCACTCTTCTAGGATTTGTGAACTTCCGCCTCTACTCTTCCATCGGCTTAAGATACCCACCCAAGTTTGATACCAGAAGCGACGAGAACGGAGCTGAATTGGCGGCATTCACCCTCGAAGGTCGCGCAGTTGGCGAAACACCCAAGGCGATTGAAGCTACCAAGCAAACAAGCAGCTCTACCAACAAGGAAGTTTCTCGAGAGGTGCAGGCGAAGGTTGACAAGGTGATCAAGGCGGCCGGTTTAGACGAAACAAAGGGCGACGAGGTTGTTGATACGACTGAAGAAGCCTCTGATGCGATCGACAAGTTCGAGCCCACTGCTCCCGAAGCTGACACACTCCTCCAGCCCGATATCAGTCAGGATAAGGCAGGCGCTCTATTTGCTCCATTCACGTTCTATATCTCCCGAGAGGCTCCCAAGGCTCCTTTGGAATTTATGCTGCGTGCCTTTGGTTGCAAGCGCATTGGCTGGGACGCTGTTCTCGGTGACGGAGCTTTCACTCATGATGAAACCGACACTCGCATCACCCACCAGATTGTCGATCGTCCTGCGCTGCCAGAGTCATCTCTTCCCGCCGTTCCTGCCGCCTCGGAGAACGTTTCTGTCGCTGTTCAGAAAGTCAGGCCCGGTACTCGTATTCCTGGTAGAACATATGTGCAACCCCAGTGGGTCTGGGACAGCATCAATGAGGGAAGACTTCTTCGGCCCGACTTATATGCCCCTGGCGCTACTCTTCCTCCCCATCTGAGCCCATGGGTCAAGCCCACGAAGGGTGCCTATGACCCCCGCGCCACGCTGGCTGAACAAGAAGAAGAGGGCGAGGCCGAGTTGGCAGCCGAGGAAAAGGAGGAAGATTCCGATGAAGAGATGGAGGATGCTGCCGATCAGAAGAAGGCGGAAGTCAAGGCTAAGGCCGACGCCGAGGATGAAAGCGAGGAGTCTGTTGACAGCGGTATGGATGTTGCTGGTACAGATGACGATGACGATGACGATGACGATGAGAGCGAAGATGTGGAGGATAATGACTTTGGTGGTCCCGAGGAAGACGAAGCTTCCGAATCAGAGGATGAAGCAGAAGCCGCTCGCTCTCGGCATCAGAAGGAGCTTGAGGCCGAGGCCGCTGGTCTTGCTTTCTCGTCGAACAGTGCCGCCGACGAGGCAGGAAAGAAGAAGTCTTCTCAGGCCAAGAAGATAGCGTCTAAGAAGCGCAAGGAGGAGGAAGAGCTTGAGAGGCAAAAGATGATGATGAGCCGCAAGAAGCGCAAGCTACTAGAGAAGATGATGTACTCGAACAAGAAGCAGTCTGAAGAGGCGGCGAAGCTGCGGTCCAAACGGAGAAAGATGGAAAAGGGCGCAGAGAAGTAATGTAAAGTAAAAAAGTTGACTGTCTGTTTGTGATAGAATGATATCCTTGTTTGGATTTGGTGATAATTAACATCTTTGGCGTTCCATTCAGTCTTGGTTTGTAGCAGTCAAATTCATATACATACTTAGAGTGTGCTATAGAGTTCTTACGGACCTAAACTCTTTGCAGTCCTTTTACTTCGTATACCACTTGTATGTATCTAGATCACTTAGTAGTACATTTGTAAGTCTATCTAGAATGTCCAATTTCATATTGAAAAATTTATTGATCCGTTTATTGAATAATCACGTGACATCACCATTTTGTCTGGTCCATGTTCTGAATGTGCCTTAGTCGTTGCCATAGTTCGAACAATTCAATATTTTCATTTAAAATACGTTCCCTGGACACTTAAATATACCGCGGCGTGTTTCAAAGTTCAAACTTAAACTTTTCCACGCCTCTTGGGACTGTAAATGTTCATGCTGAAGAAATTTACTAGTATCGCTATTTTCGCGCTTGCTTGGATTTGGATACTATCAAATTCCTAGTACTACTTCGTCTGGGAAAGCTCTCAGCAGTGCAAATATTTGAGCCTGTCGCTACCCACAACACCCTATCAATGAGACATGTCCTCAATCTCCGGCAGCCGCTCTCCACGTCTCATTCCCCCTCAATCTGCCCAGCCGTACAGATCTATATTTGGTGGCTCTAGTGGTCAAGATGTTACAGATATCCAGCCTTACCCGGCATGGCAAGGGGACGCTACTTATGAAGTCGATGGCCTCGATGTCATCATGGAAGATATGCCGGTAGTTGAGAATGATGCATCTGACGATTCCACCTACAGAGATAGTGATGAAGATGAAGCTGGGGCAACAGAAGATTCAAATACTGGAGGTGCCAACCAGAGCGTCCCAAAGAAAAACATGGCAGATGTTACTATCGGCCAAAGTTATCTCGATAGCTCGCCACCATCACCTGCATATCGACCAAACAGGTTCCGCGGCCCAGAATCTCAATGGAGAAAGCTGACTGCCGAAGACAGGCAGAATGCTGAAGCTTTAGAAGACATCCGTGCTAGAGACCTGGCAGCTCACCTGTATAATGCTTATGCCTTACGTGTACGGGCTCGCGAGATAGCAAGGCGAGCAACCGAAACGGGTAAACAAGTGGATGAAACTGAGGCTTTCGCCCCTCCAAAGCGGTGGGCAGCTTGGCCCATGTCCGCTGCTGACGTGCCTCGCGGGAGCGAACATATCCGCAGAGGGGAAGACGAGGCGTGGACATTGAGGATGCAACAGGATCCGCGGCTAAGTGCAGAGCTAGAGGAATCCATCATGGCAGTCATGCTCAAGGACGCAAAAGAAAAATTTCAGGCCAGGCCTTGGGATCTTAAAACCCCATATTTTACAACGCCATCTCAACCCAATACACAGGATGATACTGCCACAGATGGAGAAATGAAAAACGATCCCAAATTCAGCATCGAAACCGAACTACGTCCAGTCGTTCAAGCAGATGACGATAAATCACGCTTCCAACTGCGGCCTCTAACCCGAAACATACTCACTCAATTTGACCACCTTCTCATGAGTCTCCATCATGCCCGCAAAGGTGGAGTAGCAGCGGATGACAGCTCCGCGAGTGAATGGCAGACAGACACAGAGAGTATCGCCTCTAGCACTTCGTCTCGCATGAAAAGGCGAGGAAGAAGGTCCGCAGATAGGAGCCAATCTAGAGGTAGAAAGCGCACACGCAGGTCATCTTCTAGGGCCGAGTCAAGCTGTCCACATTCTCAGAGTGGAATTGCATCAAGTGAACGGGCCGAGAAGAGGCCCAGTTCACACCAGCGATCTGTTTCACAAACTTCTTCAAAGCCACGGGGACGATCAACTGGCAGCGATCGCAAAAGGTCTGCGAGTCGTAATCGGCTTGGTCTTCGAGACTGGAGTGAAGTTCTAGGGGTTGCCTCTATGGTCGGCTTACCGTCAGCCGTGGTAATGCGCACTGCGCAAAGATGTGCCGCTCTCTTTGGTGAGGATATGGAATTCCAAACATTTAGAGAAGGCGCATTACAGCAAGTTGAGAACGGGAATGCCAGTACCTGGGCCTACGAAGAAAATAAGTCAGAAAAGCCTGAAGTTTCTTTGTCGCCGCCGCCTCCATCTACCCGTGGTAAGCGATCGCGCTCTCACAAAGCTTCAGCGAAGAAAGCCCCCAGCACTCGAGATCCTAGCCCTGCTACAGATGTTCCAGACAGAGGGGCCCGACCAAAAGGCAAGGGCGAACACCGTAAGAAAGATTTAGTATGTCCTATTGGGACGTGTTCTCGGCACATTGATGGATTTACACGAACGTGGAATCTTAATATACATATGAAACGCATGCATCCAGGATATCGCCCAATGAGCACTGATGCAAAATCCAGGTCGCCGATTGTCGTGCCTGCTGATGACCCCACCGACGATTAAAGGGTGCGTATTGTGGCACTTACAGCAGTATAGTCCTCGCAGGGAGTAGCAGCTAGGTGTGAAGACACAAAATAATAAATAGTATCGAGTAACCCTCAGGCTCTTTTGTCTTATACTTCACTCTGTGATTGTTCTTGCTCGAAGATAGCGCTGCAGGTTAGGGTGCATACGTTGAACACCTAGTGATAAGGCAAAATATGTTGTATAGCAATGGTATCCATTGTTAAATATAGTACCTCATCATTGGTTGTCCCGCCGACGCTTCCTTTTCAGCGAGCTATGATTGGCTTACAGGGCCGAGATCTAGATCGGCATACCGATATGGCTTTATCGATACACATTGATAACTACATAGTCCATGGAGCAAGTTTGTGATGAACAGGACGGTTGTATCCTCAATTGAAGGTATTCAAATAAAAAAAAAGGGTATAATCTGGAAACATATATGTAGGTATACGAATAGTTGATACAACCTTGGAATATTTCAACTTCACACTGGTGTTCGGCGGAAAACATTGAGAAATGACGTCGACCCACGTGATGCGGAGCTCCTCCGCTTGACGGCATTACAGGGAGCAGCTCGGAGGCATTCTGAACAATGATTTGTTGGATCGCCTTTGCGCTTCCAGTATATAAGTCAAACAAAAGATTCTTTGTTCTTCACTTGTCATATTCTTCAATTATCCTACTAGCAATCCGAGAAATTCCGTTATAGACCGCCTACCGAAGCTTACCCGCACCATCTACTTACTCGGGCGAAACGGGGATACGGAAGTCGGCTTTCTCTGCGATTCTCCTTTGAGGTTCGAATTTTTGGATTTAAAATCGGGGGGAAGGGTATTTAGTTCTCATCATGGAAAGACTTATCCGTCCAGTATCACGGCAATTGCTCAGATCAAGACCTCGATACCCTTTTTCAGTACCACCCCAGGTTTATGCTAAAAGACTATACAGTATGGGCTATACTGTGCCACCGGTGAGATCTCCTTTGACACCTGACTGGAATTATTTGAGCAATTGGTTGACGATAATGGGCTTTTTAGTTGAAAGACCAGTCTCTATTTATTCAGAAGGCTTATGTCAATGGAGAATGGGTAGGAGCCCAGTCAGGGCAAACATTCGAAGTTCACGGTAAAATATTGAAACTTCTATATCAGCAATAATGAAGATAGCCTCTAACTCTGTGGCTGCTTTCTCCTACAGATCCTGCCTCAGGAAAGCTCATCGGAACATGCCCCGAGTTTAATGCGGCCGACACCGAGAAGGCCGTTCAGGCCGCCTCAGAAGCTCTTCCCAAATTCCGCACAACATTAGCCCGCGAGCGCGCTCGTATGCTACGCCGATGGTATCAGCTGATGGTTGATAATTCTGAAGATTTGGCAACTTTGATCACTTGGGAGAATGGAAAGCCGCTCGTGGACGCCAAGGGTGAAGTCAACTATGCTGCAAGCTTTTTCGAGTGGTTCAGTGAGGAGGCACCCAGAATTTATGGAGACACTATACCTTCCTCTGTGGCGGGCAACAGAGTTATGACTCTCAAGCAGCCTGTGGGTGTTTGCAGCTTGATCACCCCGTGGAACTTCCCTGCAGCAATGATTACACGAAAGGTTGGGCCAGCTTTGGCAGCTGGCTGCACCGTGGTTGTTAAGACCCCTGGAGAGACCCCATTTACTGCCAATGCATTGGCAGAATTAGCGCATCGCGCTGGTATCCCCAAGGGCGTTGTTAACATTGTGACCTCCCTGAACAACACACCAGAGGTGGGCGAAGCATTGACTACCCATCCCGAAGTTCGCAAGGTGTCCTTCACTGGCTCTACCAACGTGGGTAAGATTCTTATGAAGCAAGCGTCCTCCACTATCAAGAAGGTTTCCTGGGAGTTGGGTGGAAATGCTCCTTTCATTGTCTTTGACGATGTGGACGACCTTGATGCTGCAGTTGCTGGAGCCATTACCTCCAAGTTCCGTAGCTCAGGCCAGACTTGTGTCTGTGCCAACCGCATCTATGTGCAGAAGGGCGTCTATGACGAATTTGTGAAGCGCTTCGTTGAAAAAGTGAAGGGATTCAAGGTCGGAGCAGGTTTTGAAGAAGGTACCACCCACGGGCCTGTCATCCATGGCCGCGCCATCGAGAAGATTGACGAGCATGTCCGCGATGCCACGTCCAAGGGTGCCAAGGTTGCTGCTGGAGGCCGCAAGTTGTCAGAATTGGGTTCTAACTTCTATGACATGACTGTCTTGACCGACATGACCAAGGAAATGTTGGTTGCCTCTGAGGAGACGTTCGGTCCTGTGGCTGGACTGTTCCCATTCGAAACCGAAAAGGAGGTTGTCGATTTGGCCAACCGCGCCGAGGTTGGCCTCGCAGGCTACTTCTTCAGCGGTAATGTCAAGCGCATCTTCCGAGTTGCGGAGGCCTTGGAAGTGGGTATGGTTGGTGTGAACACTGGCCTCATTAGTGATGTCGCCTCTCCGTAGGTACCCACTCTTCTGAAAGATAACCAGTGCTAATCGTTTCCAGTTTCGGTGGTGTCAAGCAGAGTGGATTCGGCCGTGAGGGCAGCAAGTACGGCATTGACGAATTCCTTACTATCAAGAGTGTCACCTTTGGTGGCATGGGCGAACCCTTGCAGTCATAGGACGATATGTATAATGAACTAATAAACCTTCTTACTTCGAAAGTCGTCTGAAAGTCTTTCATGCTTATGATCCTACTGACCCCCAAGTGGTCTTCGCTGAAATGTTCCAGTTCACTTGAGATTTTCCAGAATTATACCAGAAGAAGAATGAGAATAAATGCTTTACAATCTAATATACATACAAACAACATAAGCGCCCATGTCCAAATCAAAATCGAAATGCGCAAAGTCCCAATCTCAAAGAGGAGAACCCGTATAATCCAGTATATGCACAAAAGGTATGTCTGCTTCCGGTATCAAAAGCCGTCACATTATGTAGCAATAGTTCAGAAATTCCTTTTCGACTTGCCGGTCGAACATGAATGCAAGAGGGTCGTTCTCGGTCCGCATTTATTTTCCTTGACGCTGTTTGTGCTTGGGGTTCTTCGAGCTGAACATCCATTAGTATATGCCGTGTCGCTCAACCCGGATTTTTTTTAAAACAAATAGGGAATCAAACTCACCAAATGATATAAACTCTGTTCTTTCTCCGAACGGGCTGTAATTCCAACATTAGCATTCATCCCACACCATATGCCCCGCGGTCGCCGCAATTATCTTTAGGTCCTATAAGAGCCCCAAATAACAACAGGCCAGTATATCATACCTTGCAACCATCACACAACCGCTTCACCGACGAACGAGTCTTCATCCCCCGAATCTGATCCAACTGTCTAACCGTCGACGAAACAACGCTACCAGCTTGCTCCTTCTCGGACCGCAAGCTCCGAAGACCATTGGTAATCGACAGGTTCGTTAACTGCGAAAATGACCGTGACAGGAATCCGCCGGCCAGGGGCTTGCGGAGGAATTGACGGAAGAGGCCGGTCGAGGGACCGATGATGGAGCGGAAGGACACCATGGTTGTTGACTAGCTGGTTTATTGGGGAGGTTCGGAGCCGCCAGCGGTTTTAAGAAGACCGCGAGGGTCTTGGATCGGATTTATTGGGATTGGATGGGCGTTTGGAGTTCAATTGATATTGGAGCGTGATGGGTTGATTCTATTCGGCGCAAATGTTGGTCGGAGTTTCTGTGGTGCCGGGGTTCCGGTATTTGGGTAGCCGTCTCTTAGGTCAGCAGACCCACCCGCCATTCGGCGTGTTGGTCTGCCTCACCCAAACGATAAATCACACCCAAACGATAAATTTGAAGCTATTCAAGCTCCTATATACCATCACTATACCTGAATCTTATTCTGATATCGAGATACGCGTCTCAAAGGCCTGTGAAGTCGCTCAAGGCCAAAAAAAACCTAATATCTCTGCGTTGACGCGTCAATTTAACATTCCTTATCAACGACTCCAGGCACGTATTCATGGCCGGGCAAATCTTTTCTCACATTCTATTTTAACCAAGACTCTTGATAATTTACAAGAGAAGGTGCTGATTTGTTGGATTCATCAGCTTGATAATCTATATAGTCCATCTACAGCTGGAATGATTAAGCAGAGTGTCAACCAGATACTGCAGAAAAATATAATCGACGGGCTACCTTGTACAGTTAACAAGAACTGGATTTATCACTTTATTAAATATTTTCCAGAAGAGTTTAAACTTATTCAGCAGAAGTCTAAAGACAAGGAGCGCCTTAATGCAGAAGATATAGATGTTCTTCAATACTGGTATAACTGCTTAAAGTTATTTATTAAGCAGATTCCTTCCAAAAATATATATAATTTTAATAAGACCGGCTTCCAACTAGAACAAGAAAAGACTTAAAAGATTGTGACTACTATGTCTCTACGAGCTGCAAGAGAGAATTTAACTAAAGAAATAGACAAATTAGTCTCTGCAATAGAGTGTATTGCAGTAAATAATTTTACTCTTTCTCTATACTTTATATTTAAAGAAGTACATTATCTTGAGCAGTAGTACAATACAGATATTCTAGAGAAATATTGAATAGCTTTATCTTCTAAAGGCTATACTACAGATAGAATTAGTCTTGACTGGATTCAGCACTTCCACCGCTATATAAAACACTGTATCTTTATAAAAAAAGAGGTTCGATTACTACTTTTTGATGATCACGAGTCCCATCTTACTTATGAATTTCTTCAATTCTGTGGACAACATTATATTATATCTTACTGTTTTTCTTCTCATACAATACACCTTGTACAATCTTTTAATAAATAATCTTTTTAGATCTATAAGCACTTTTATCACAAGAGAAACAATAAACTCGCTCAAAGAGGTGCTGAGATGAATGATAAGAGTGATTTCTTAAAAGAGATTTATTCTATTTATATAATGACTTTTAAATAATGTACAATCCGGGATGTCTTTGAGAAGCAAGATCTATATCTTTTAATTTTAGAGAAGATAATAAAGTCTCTACATAAGATTTTAGAAACTGCTCCAGGACTTGAGATAATTACAACACCATCATCACCATTATCAAGCTTATCACCGCCATCTACAATACGGGGTCTATATTAAAATATTAGTAAAGCACAGAGCTTTATTAATAATAGCCTGGAGCTTGATCAAAGCTTTATACGACGCCTTGACCGTGTATTCTAGAGTTTACTAGAAGCTACTGAACTAGCCGCTCAGCTTAAAAATAATCTACAACAGTATCTTCAACACTGGAAGTCTTAAGATAGACGGAAATCACAGAGAAGAGTCCGATACAATGGACTATTAACTGTATATAATGTAAAACGCCGAATTGCAGATTATACTGAGGTGGAAAGACTACAGGGTCTTAAGCAGATTAGGAAAATGGAAACTTTAGGACATAATAAACCACCACAACAAGTAGATACAGGGGATCTGCCTAGTACAGAGGCTAGCCAGGTGGATAAGGAAGGCCCTAGACTATCTTATTGGATAGATACTCAAGGCGACGTTGTATAGTGGCTTGAATAGCTTCAAATTTATCGTTTGGGTGTGATTTATCGTTTGGGTGAGGCAGACCAACACGCCGAATGGCGGGTGGGTCTGCTGACCTAAGAGACGGCTACAGGTATTTGGGGGGTTTGATTGGTTTGTTGTGGGAGCCACTCATAGGTCATGAAAGTAGGTATAGCATCAACACTTTCAAGAGTAGAGAGAATGATGTGCGTAGTGAGAGTGTGATTTTTTTTTGTTTGTGTTTGAGAACGTTCTTAATCCTATCTTCTCGAATCTAGACAACTCAAAAAGAAGTGGTTGATAGAACAGTCAAATTGAAGCTTGAGAGCAGGCTACCAAGTTCCTCCATGCAAAAGTCATACGTAAAGATATAATTACATGTAGTAATGAGCGTTCAATTAAAGTAAAGGAAACAGGAAAAGATATTTTCCTCCTACTCCTTCTTTAAGCACTCGAATCCTTCAAGCCATGGATCCCCTTGCCCAGTAAGCAGCCCATCATGTCCAATGTCAACCACCCACTCTGTCCACCCCAGACTTTGCTGTAAGCATTGCCCAAGTCCATCGGAATTGGGAACCCGTTTAACCCAGATTTGATTGAGACACGATGTACTCTTGTAGGAGGTCATGAAGGATTGATGAGTGCTGGTGATATGATTTTGGGTGCCTTGTGGCCGTGGATCACAGTCGTAGACAGGGAGGGATTTGATCAAACTTCCCTTTTCCTTGCCAAGAGCAGCAACCCAGTAGTGTAGGGGAGAGACCTTCCAGTTTTCTCTGTTTGTGAGATATATTCACCCCGCCCTTAGGAGTCCTGAGAAAACTGCCATACACCATATGATGTAGGCTGTCACTGCCGAATGCTCCACTCCAAATTCGCCTATAATCCTCGTTAGCGAAGGTCACGTTTTTTTAAGGACGTATATTTTTAAGTTCCTTTCTTTTGCCTTTTCCTGTAGCGTCTCTAGGTGTTTGGCAATCTCGAGGTCGGATTCTGGAACTGACTGGTCGGTAGGAAGAGGTTGTGTTTGAGGTGGGAACAGGATTCACTGATGCGGCTATTGTCTGTATCACTGAATCCTTCTGAAAATACAATTAATCACTTTTGAGTTTGAGATAGTCACACAAGTTAAGACGTGCTATTTAAATAAAAGTAGTAGAGTAGAGTAGAAGAAGATATCGATATTTGAAGAGCAGTAGATCAGGATAGAATAAAGCAGGTGAGAGGAGAAAAGTGAGAGACATGGAGTATAATTGAATCCAGCTTTGTGCCCTGTGGCACTTTCATTCAGGGTGCGGCGATTGCCTTCTTTGAGCTTTCAAACTAATAAATTAGGTTATAAACAAAAAATTATATTAACAGATGTAAAGCAAGTTCTGGAATCGATCTATCTTTTGCCCCATTCAAACGCCATTCTGAAATTTAACCGACATGAGTCATTGTTGGTTTTTACAACACACAATCCGTAGACAATTGGTTTTTTTTTTTTTTTTTTTTTCTCGGTTTAAAATTCTTAAGAGCGAAGGAAAGTGTGGTAGGTCGAGGAATCAGTGTGTTCGCTGAAAGGATAGCCCAGGTCCCTCAGGAATGCCTCCAGATCGTCCTTCTCGGAGGATGGACATTGGATGCCAGCAAGCACCTTTCCAACGTCTCCACCGTAGTTGCGGTAGTGGAACAAGGAAATATTCTGGTTGGGCCGGAGGGTGGTCAGGAACTTAGCCAGAGCACCAGGACGCTCTGGGAACTCGAACATGAACAGGCGCTCGTCCTGCACGTCGCAGCGACCACCAACCAGAAAGCGTACGTGCCTCTTGGCAAGCTCGTCGTCGCTCAAATCCCTGGCCTTCATACCAGCTTTGTCCAGTTCGGTCATAATCTTTGCCAAATCCTCCTGACCAGTAGTTGCAGACAAGGAGATACCCATAAAGACATCGGCCGAGTCGTCCCGCGCGTAACGGTAGCTAAAAGCAGTTACCGCATGGGGAAGAACAACCTCAACTAGTTTGGCAAAAGCACCAGGCTTTTCGGGGATTTTGACGCTCAAAAGCGCCTCCTTCCGCTCTCCTAGGGCAGCACGCTCCGCGACGAATCGTAGTCTATCGAAATCCATGTTCGCACCCGATGTGATGGCAACAAGTTCTCGGTTAGGGTTAGGGTCGGGGTACATTGCGACGTATTTCTTGAGACCTGCTAGGGCCAAGGCGCCTGCCGGCTCAATGACGGATCGGGTGTCCTCAAACGTATCCTTGATCGCAGCACATGTTTCGTCAGTGGAAACCTGGATAATTTCATCAACCACTTCACGGGCCAGCCGGTAAGGTTCCTCCCCAACAGTCTTAACAGCGGCACCATCTGCAAAAAGCCCGACCTCTTTAAGCAGGATACGAGAGCCGGTACCCAAGGACTGGGCCATGGCATTTGCATCATGGGCCTCCACTCCAATGATCTTCACGTGTGGCGCAATGCGCTTAAGATAGACACCAATACCGGCAATCAATCCGCCTCCTCCAACAGCACAGAAGACTGCTTCCAGCTTCTCCAGGTTGGCCTGGCGCAGAACTTCCATTCCGATGGTTCCCTGACCTGCGATGACGTAAGGGTCATCGAAGGGGGGGATGCTCGTTAAGCCGTGCTGTTTCTCTAGGCGATGCGCTTCTGCTTTGGCAGAATCAAAGTCGATTCCGTGGAGAATCACGCTGCCGCCGAGGCGAGCGACGTTCAAGTGCTTGATGGCCGGGGTACCTGAGGGCATGACGATGGTTGCCGGGATTTTCAGGTGGCGCGCGGAAAAGGCAACACCTTGCGCATGGTTACCTATACAATAGATAAGCCAATAGCCTCATGCATTATCTCTTTTGAGAAATTCCTACCTGCAGAGCATGCGATAACACCCTTCCACCGTTGCTCATGAGTCAGATGAGCCATCTTGTTGTAGGCTCCGCGGAGCTTGAAACTGAAGACGGGAAGTAAGTCTTCCCGCTTCAAAAGTACACGGCATTCCAAGCGATTGCTAAGGTTGACAGCGTGGTGGAGAGGAGTCTCATTGATGACATCGTAAACGCGGGAAGTCAGAATCAACCGGAGATACTATATTCGTGGCGATTGAGTCAGCGGCGAACAAGATCGTCTCTGCGGGACCTGAGTTCGATTTCTCACATCAGGATAGCCATTGGGGAGCAAGAATGCCTCGGGGACACCCCAGTCTGGTGGGATTCCGAGTTGCTTTTGACCATCTTTCTCTGAGTCAGGCGTGGGCACCGTAGAATACTCGGTCAGAGCCAAATTGCTGAACTTCGAGGAGAGCGGCGTCGCAGTGCCAGGGGAAGAGGGTTCTGCGGTCATGATGCTGTCCGGGTAAAGTGAATGTCAGGAATTGATCACAAACGACTAGATGAATCACACCGCTACAGCGCTGACGAGAGATTCAGGACCTGAATTGGCTGCTGACGGGGCAAATGACTACTTATCTTCGCGGCCGGAAGATGAAATTCCGTGATCGGAGCTGCGGACGGCGTTATGTCAGCAACCCTCATCTCGAGCCCTAACTTCTTAGGATTCCGCCGCGGAGTATATCCCCATACATACCCCGAGAGGCATGTCGGGAACACTCTCCGGGGAGAACGAGCGAAGAGACGCCGTGTCGCCATGATTCTGTCAGATAAAAGGGTTACGGGCAATTCTTTCGCTGCAGAATTCTTCCCCCAAACAGAAAAGGGAACTTGGGGCACTGTTTATATGAGTATTTCTGGGTCATACGGTCTACGACCCACCGGTGAACGAATTGATGTCTATGAGATATCTTATGATGGAGTAACTATGAACGTACTGAAACGCTATAGATCTTTGGCTTTAGGGAACCCCCATATCCTGTCTCTCCCCTGCACCTTAACCATGTATTCAATCTCTGCGATGCAGCATTAGTATTTTCTTCATGCCTACTTCGGAAGTCGTTGCGCATTGGATGATGTGCAACTTGGGAGATTGTGTCAGAGGGAATGCCTCTTCCTTTTCATAAGATAAGCGATGTATTATTTCGCATTCTCTTCCTTTTTTATCCGTTGGCCTATTCGGTCTCAGATCAAATCTTCACAATATGGCACCGTATAGAAGAGCAAATACGGAAGTTTACCGTATCAAGGCGTACAGTACATTACGAAAATTACCCAGTTCCCAGTTTGCGACGCCATGTTATCTTTTCAGATAAACTAATCTGAAATCGAAACCTATAACAGCCACTTAGAGTGGAAAGCATAAGGAAAAACTATACACAAAGTTAGTAATGTATGAGTGGGCCACCATTCTCACTTATCTGACCATTTCTAGAGGTGCGGTTTTGAAGCTCACTCGGAGCACCGGACTTCCGAGCACATCCCATCACACCTCTACGATTCTTGCCTTTACTTCCTGCTACTTTCTTTTTCAACCCTATATTTCTTCCTAGTGATACCATAACATTTGAAATGAGCGGCCCTCTCCCGTCATCTTTCGAGGATAGCCCGTACGTGCCCCGACAACATTTTCCATTGCACGAGGAATGAGAGGAAGGAGCTCTAACCGGCAGGTGGACATGTAGTCAATTTAAAGAGGAGACTTCTCTTGAGAAGTTCCGCAGACGTTTCAAGGAGGAACCTCTGATTCCGCTAGGTATGGATGATCCTATACTCCCAAGACTTACCTGCCCCTGGTCACCGTTAATGCGACCTTGAATTGCAGGATGTGCGGCCACCAGTTATGCTCTCTACCGTGCCTACCGCTCGATGAAGGCTGGTGATTCGGTCGAAATGAACAAGATGTTCCGTGCCCGTATTTATGCCCAGTTCTTCACCCTCGTCGCCGTGGTAGCCGGAGGCATGTTCTATAAGACGGAACGGCAGCAGCGCAAGGAATTCGAGCAGATGGTAGAAGAGCGCAAGAGCCAGGAAAAGCGGGATGCCTGGTTGCGTGAGCTGGAGATTCGTGACAAGGAAGATAAGGACTGGCGGGAGCGTCATGCGGCTATGGAGGCTGCTGCTAAGGAGGTTGGGAAGAGGTCGGCTCCTAAACCGGTTCCTGAGCAGGATGCTGCTCGGTCTGCTATTGAACGTTCCGAGCAGAAGTCTATTGGGGTATTAGATGCTGTGACGGAATTGTTGTCAAAGAGGAACTAGGCCTGTTCGGACAGCGGTGCTAGGGTAAAAGTGTACGATTTCTTCTTAGGTGAAAGCTTTTTGATTGCATTTGGGTATCATATTGTACATATATACATTTCAGGGGTTGCTATGCATTGGATATTCTCGTCTCCAACACTTCTTTTCGGGGCATTGGTGTGGCCATAAAAGATGACTAAGCCGCAACTTGTTCGTCGATATACCGTCTCATGGTCTCAAACTCGGCTTTTCCTGTCTATGTGTAGTTAGAAGTACGTTCGAGTGACGAGTACAGTCAGTCATACCGAAAGCAAGTACCGTATATGTTGCTAGTAGACACTGATTAGCCAAGGATGAGTCATAGAATTTAAGAAATTATATTGCGCATACCAAGTCTGTTACATTGCGATGACGTTCAAACTCATAGCGAGCATAACTGCGCAATTCTTCCCGCGTCGGTGATTGGGGGATTTCTTTTTGCAACTCAATCAGTATGTGATGCATGTTCCATGATCATAATGAATGCGGTTAGCTGACTATGCAATGCCCGGACAATTTCCCGCCATAGCCCGAGGACCCGCTGTCTTTGAATGAACTATTTGGCCAGTTAATAATGTACAAGGGAAAGCTAATGAAGAGCTACTGACATGATCCAGACCGATTGCCGGCTTCTTGAGCTTCGACGGCTGGCTGCGGGATACACTCGCGAGTAATTTCAGAGACGAGCGCATTTCAGCATTTGCTTAGAGAATGTTAACCAAATGGATGAAGGAAACCAATATAAAAATATTCTTACAGATCAACTCGGCTACAGTTAGTGGGACAGGTTCCTGAGGAATATATTGGATAGTGGCAAAACACAAGGCGGTCAGGTAGCTTGTACTCCGTATTGTCACCAAGAACAGTTCTTACATACCCGTACGTATTATGTTCGAGTGACCGTTGAATGGCCAATCAACAGAGCATCACGTGAGACGTTCTGGCTTCCCCGAACTTTTTTTCGGCACCGGCGAAAAGATCGCGACTTGGGATTCACAGCATCAGCATTCCCGGTGTGGGTGGACGATAGACATGAGGTGTCCTTCTCTTGCACGGTTGCCATACCGTGCCGTTTCCGGCTTGACTAGACCTTCCGTTCGTCTCCAGTCTCAGAACCTCCTCACCAGACGATGCGCGTCCACGGCCATTCTCCGTTCACGCACTGCTGCCCCGGTTTGTCAGTCGGATTTGAACAGGAACCTCCAACAAAGAAGGAATGCCTCCGCTACTGCGGCCGCCGTGTAAGTCAAGACAACGTCATCGTGGAGAAATTCTTGATACTTAATGTGTTCAATGGCTAATTGTCAATTCGTACTCTATAGACTTGAGGCTGCAGCTTCCTCCCCAGACAACCTGTCCCAGGAGGCAATTATTGAGAACCTTGACCCCGTCGAAGCGGAAAGGTTGTCCAGAGTTCGGAACATTGGTATTGCTGTATGATGCCTCGTGGAATAATCATCTGAGCTGGTGGGTTCTAACGAGCTTCTTTAATAGGCGCACATCGACAGTGGCAAGACCACATGTACAGAACGTGTCCTTTTCTACACAGGGCGTATCAAGGCTATTCATGAGGTCCGTGGAGGCGACAAGGTTGGCGCTAAGATGGACTCCATGGATCTAGAGCGTGAAAAGGGTATCACTATCCAGTCCGCTGCCACATTTTGCGATTGGGTGAAGAAGGACGATGACGGAAAGGAGCATAAATACCATATCAACTTGATCGACACACCTGGACACATTGATTTCACCATTGAAGTCGAAAGAGCGCTTCGCGTTCTTGATGGAGCGGTCATGATCCTGTGCGCTGTTTCGGGTGTTCAGTCTCAAACCATTACCGTCGACAGACAGATGAGACGTTACAACGTCCCTAGAATTTCCTTCGTCAACAAGATGGACCGTATGGGAGCTAATCCGTTCAAGGCCGTCGACCAGATCAACAGCAAGCTGAAGATCCCCGCTGCTGCTGTCCAGGTGCCTATCGGTGCCGAGGACGAATTCGAAGGTGTGGTTGATCTAATCCGGATGAAGTCAATCTACAACAAGGGCCCTAGTGGTGAAGAGCTATTTGAGACGGATGAAATACCCGAGAAGGTTAAGACTATGGCAGAGGAAAGGCGGAAAAAGCTCATTGAGACTCTTGCCGACGTGGACGATGAGATCGCGGAACTCTTCATTCTCGAAGAAGAACCTACGGAACATCAGCTGAAGGCTGCCATTCGCCGTGCAACCATTGGCCTGAAGTTCACTCCAGTTTTCATGGGCTCTGCGTTGGCAAACAAGTCCGTGCAACCTATGTTGGATGGTGTTGTTGATTATCTTCCCAACCCATCTGAGGTGCAAAACCTTGCCCTTGACAAGAAGCGTGATGAAGCCTCGGTTAAACTTGTCCCATACAACTCTTCTCCCTTGGTCGGCCTTGCTTTCAAACTCGAAGAAAGCAACTTTGGCCAGCTGACATACATTCGTGTATACCAAGGAACCCTTCGCAAGGGTGCCAATGTGTTCAATGCGCGTAACGACAAGAAGATCAAGATTCCTCGTATTGTGCGCATGCACTCTAATGAGATGGAGGAAGTTAATGAGGTCGGTGCTGGTGAAATCTGTGCCGTGTTCGGTGTCGACTGCGCCTCTGGTGATACTTTCACTGATGGACAGCTCGGCTACACCATGTCTTCTATGTTTGTTCCTGAGCCTGTCATTTCTCTTTCGATCAAGCCCAAGAACAACAAGGATGCCGCCAAGTTCTCCAAGGCCATGGCTCGTTTCCAGAGAGAAGATCCCACTTTCCGAGTAACCTATGACGTTGAGAGTGAACAGACCCTTATCTCTGGTATGGGTGAATTGCATCTTGATATCTATATCGAGCGTATGCGTCGTGAATACAGTGTTGACTGCGAGACTGGCCCACCCCAGGTGGCATATCGCGAGACCATCGGCCATAGGGTCGAGTTTGACCATTTGCTCAAGAAGCAATCGGGAGGTCCTGGGGACTACGCCCGTGTCGTCGGCTGGATGGAGCCTACCGGCAAGCTCGATGACAATGTCTTCGAGGAACAAATTGTTGGTGGAAGTATCTCGGAGAAGTTCCTGTTCGCTTGTGAAAAGGGTTTTCATCTCGCCTGCGACAAGGGACCTCTGATCGGCCATAAGGTGCTTGGTTCCAAGATGGTTATCAACGATGGTGCTACCCACATGACCGATTCTTCGGAAATGTCCTTCAAGAACGCTACTCAGCAGGCCTTCCGCAAGGCCTTCATGGAGAGTAACCCAGCTGTTCTTGAGCCTCTGATGAAGACTGTAGTGACTGCCCCAGCCGAGTTCCAGGGTGACGTTATCTCGCTCCTGAACAAACGCAATGCTACTATCAATGACTCCGAAGTCGGCGTCGATGAGTTCACTGTGTATGCTGACTGCAGCCTTAACGGCATGTTCGGCTTCAGCAGCAATCTCCGTGCTGCCACTCAGGGTAAGGGTGAATACACCATGGAATTCAGCCACTACGAGAAGTGCCCTCCTCAGGTCCAGAAAGAACTCGTTCAGAAGTACCTCAAGGCCCAGGCCGACCGTCATAAGAAATAAAGCTCTCACGACTAGACCAAGATTTCTGGCACATTTTCTCCAAGAGTTGTTTTTGAGCGTCTGCTTACGCTATATTCCTCGACCAGTTTACGTTCTTCAATGTGTATTCAGATGGAGGCAAGATTTCCTTTCTATCCCTTTTTCATCATTTAATTGGATCATGTATTATATACATTTTAGACCCTGTGGGCTTTACGAAGATATTATTTAAGAATCAATTTGGAGCGGGATCAAAACGTTGTTCGATAGTTATTGTGCCTTGGATGGTTTTACAGATTGTACATATATCTATTTGGGTCTTCTCATCCCCTCTCATACATCCTGAATATAAGGAATAGAGTCTATCTTTATAGCTGTTCTTACCGTTTATATATAGGGTATGGATCCTATTTGTGATAACGCAGTCTAAATCCCACAGCTCACGATCACTATTCAAAAGACCTAAGCACGGCCAGAGCAGCGACAGAGAATGTCGCAACGCGATTATGTCCTAGGTCAAGTCAGTGTCTAGTCTTTCTCAAAAGGAATAAACATATCCTGCAACCCTTGGGGATCATCTACATACCTCCGTAGGGCACACGCTCCCACCTAACACTCTTAACCACACCAGCACTTTTACCAGACCTATTCTCCCAAATAAGCACCTCATTCGGACTCCCCGAATCCTTCCTCTGGTGAACAAGCCGCCCAATGGCATCCTCCCTCCCCTCGCCCGTCGCAGCAGCCCAAACACGCCGTCCCTCATACCAAGGGATCTCGGCATCATTATACGCATGCACAATAGTAAGATCCAACCCCAGATCCCCATACCCAGACGCCGAAACATTCTCTACCGCCGGCCCAGCCCCCGTCAACCGAGCGACTCGTGCAGCAGTATCCCACCGGTCAACGACACAGTCCTTAGTATAATTCTTGACACGGGGGTAGCCCTTAAGCGGGCCGAGGATCGGGGGCGTGAGGCCCTTCATGCTATACGAGTCAAGGAGACTGGGGATGTTACTGAACGACGCGAGGAGGATCACGCCGGCGAACGGTTCCGGGTTTGTGATTGCGGGTTGGATGGCGGTTAGATCGGGGGATCCGAAGGCGAAGCGCTCGGCTACGGCTGCTGTGACGGCTGTTCCGAGGCTTTGGCCCGTGATGACTATTCGGGACGGGGGGATGTTCAATGGGCTGGAGGTGAGAAGGTTGAGGAGGGTGACTCCGTCGGTGATTAGGCCTTCCTCTGTTGGGGTGCCGGTGGAGAGACCGAAGCCGCGGTAGTCGATTGCGAAGACGTGGATTGGGTTGGTGGGTGTTGAGAGGCCGAGGAGCATGCGGTAGGTTTCTGGTCGTTGGGCGGAGCCGATGTGTGCGGCGTTGCCGTGGACTTTGCGTGGTATGGTTAGTTTTGGGGGTTTTGGGTTTGGGGGATGGTAGGACTTACAGGCTACCACTACCCTGGCGTTGGGGTCGTTTGCTAGTAGGTCGAATGCTGGGGTCATGGTGTAGTCGGTTGCTGGGCCGGAGGGCTCGTTTGCTTTCAGTTTCTCCTCATGCTCATGGCATAGATGGAGAGGAAGGAGATGCCAGGCATATAGCGTCTCGTTATCGGGTGTGACTAGGTTAAAAGGTTGGACCTGTGTCTCTGCTGACGATTAGTGAGGGCTTTTTGCGAGTTTAGTCGCACGGAAGGAGGAAACATTGGCATACTCAGAAAACCGAATGATTCGACCTGGTTGACATCCTCCCAAGCAGTGGGGTTGATCTTGTGAGCATAGAGAGCTCTATGGTTACATGTATTAGCTGAAAGATCGTGAATGGACGGTATGAAGGAGGACCTACAGTCTTTGCGCCGTCGGAAATGTTAAGGCAAAGATGATGCTCACGTATACGAGACCACCTGCGGCCAGCGACCAGTAGGCCTTTTTAAAGATAGATTGGATTTCAACCATCATTCTGGAAAGGGTTAGCAATGCACGCTAAGAAAAGAGGAATTCAATTGAGCAGTACCAAGATGACTTTGATAACAGGAAATGTCTATCATGATATGTTCGATCAGAAGTCCGGTTTTAAAGCGAAGATAAGCTTCTTATCGCACGCCGCTTTCACCACCGCCTATCCGTACGGTACATCTGTATACTAGTCTTAATTGGGTTAACGCTACTTTTCTCTAAGCTTAGCTACTGAACCATCATTATAGAAATGCATAATCTATTCATCGTGAGACGTAAGATATAATAGCGAGAATTACAAGATTGAATACCATATATGGGCGAAAGACTCATAGTCCCATAGGTACAAGCCCAGTGGGCGGCCCATAATAATCCTTCAGTTCCTCCTCTTCCTCTTCCTCAATCGGCTCCTCCCTGTTCTCTACATCCGATTCATCATCAACCGCTCTGCCCTTAGAAAGCCGGCTACGATTAACAGGAACCGGGGTCCCGCACTTCTTTTTATCCTCTGCGTCATGCTCTTCACCAGCTACTTCCCGCGGTAGACGGTACGCCAGGATCCCGTCAGGAGCGCGTTCTGCGCGGTCCATAACCTCATTCATGTATTTGCGCACTTCGTCAGCGGGCTTCACGACCCGAGTCAAAGGTTCCAGCACTTTAGGGTTGGAACTATGAATGCGGAATGTGATTGGTTGGTAGTATTCCTTGAGATTGGTGGCCTTTGTCGCATCTTCAGGCTTGTCTTTGGGTTGTGGTTGTTTGTCCGAATCAGGTTGACTTGGTGTTGTGCCCGGAGCATCCTTTTTCTCCGTCTGATCGCCGGCTGGTTGCTTTCCTTCGGCAGGAGGCTGTTTACTATCAGTAGCAGGAGTGGCCTGACCGGTAGTCGGCGGTTCACTCTTCTCTTTCGCTTTCTCTTGCTCATTATCCTTCACCTCCTTCTCGCCTTCCTTTTTATCTTTATCCTTCCCTTTCTCTTTGCTAGCCTTGTCCTTGTTTTTATCGCCCTTTTTAGACCTCGACCCCGACTTGCCTTTAGCCCGCGAATTTGCCGCTTCCGTTGCCGTTTCGATAGGAAAAGGTGTATTCGGGTCCACCTTTCGAACAAGTAAGAAAGAAGCAAGAACTGTGTTTCCGTCTGGGAGCCACTCCAATATTGTATGCTCTGGGAAGAGGTAACGGTCTCCGGAGCCTGCATGACCTGAAGTGCTACTTCCGTATGGTGTCAAAGGTGACGTGAATTCGAAAACGACTGACTTGTAGTTCAGTCTCGGAGGCGGAGGCGGCGGAGCTGGGTGATAGTAGGGAGCTGGTGACCCGTATTGCGGGGGGCGGGATTGAATCGCGGGTGGCTGTCCTTGATACGGTGGTTGTTGGTAAGGTGGATATGGAGGCCCTGACCGCGAGCCAGCCGGTTGATTCTGCGGAGGCGCCATGGGTCGCACCGCAGGACTTGATTGGTTTACGTTGGTTTGCGGTTCCGTAGCCGAAGAGGGCTGACTGGCAGCAACCCCTGGTTCTTGTTTGATTACAACCTGTGGTGTAGCATTGGGCACTTGTGGGGGAGTCTGAGTCCGATTCGGCACATTTGCATTGGGGGCCTGAGGTGTAGAAGTAAGTGACGATGGTGGTTTAGGAACATGTACTTCCACCCGCGGGTGAGGCTGTTCTTGTGGCCGTGGTTGCGCGGGTGGTTGAGACGGCGTGGTAGGCTTCTTTTGAGGGTGCTGATTCGGCTGTTGACCTGGTTGCTGTGGGGGTCTTTGTGATGGCATTGCGGGTTGAGGTGTCTGCGGTTGCGGTTGCGGTTGCGGTTGCGGTTGCGGTGTCCGAGGCGATGCCTGTGACTGATTAGGGGTGGAGGGATGAGACTGCTGCTGCTGCCGTTGTTGCTGTTGTTGTTCCCTGGCTCGAATTATCGCATTGAGCTCATCGATGTGAGCCTGGAAAGCTCGAAGTTGTTCTTGAGATGCCTTGCTCGAGGCTACCACTCTCATCAACGCCTTAAGGTCAGGGTCTGAGGCAGCTCGGGTAGCAAGCATCTGAATCACCGGGTCCGGGCTGGGTTTCGGAGGTTGGGCCTGTGGGTGCTGCGATGGTGATGGCCGCTGCGCTGATTGAGGGCCAGAGGGAGGACGTTGAGGAGGTGGATGATTGGGAGTTCTGGCATGCTGGGGAGGTGGCGGATGACCGCCCTGGTTATAGGCCGGCTGAGGAGAAGCTGAGTGGGCGGGAGGGTTCTGAGGGGGGTTCTGTCGTGCATGTTGATGAGGGGTCGGAGGAGGATAGGGCTGGTATTGCTGGAAGTTGTTAGGGTGGCCGTAGTGAACCATCGGTCGCTGAGGAGGCGTGTATTGAATCGGCGGCGGCGCATTGGGATCCTTAACTGTGTACAGCATAGCATCGAACAGATGAGGACCAACAGCGATGTTACAAGGGCCGACCTTCGCCATGGTCTCCTTGGGAGGGTTTTTGCCCTCGATTTGCTCCCTTTTGGTCTTCTTCGGTTTTGTCCAGTATCGTACCAAGATGCCATCGCTGAGCCATTTCTTTTTTGATCGTTCCAACGAAGCTAGGAGAACCGCACTATGACTTGGTTAATGATCTTCTCCTTATATTACACGTACATCTATCTTTCAACAAAAACTTGGGGCTTAATTATACCTTTCCGCGACTGATTGATACTCCTTCTCGGACAAGTTCTCCGACTGGGCCGACGACAGGATTGGGAGAGCTTCTCCATCCTTGATCTTTGTCGGCAAAGGGTTTTCAACGACCTCGACAGGGGGAGGAGGGGTTGGTGTCGGAGGAATGGCGGCAATCGAGGCCTTTTTCTTCGAGGGAGGTTGTTGGGTTTGCGATTGGGACTGAGGTGCTTCGGAGGCCCGTCTCTTCGCCGCGGGTTCGCGGCGTTCGCGAGCAGAAAGTCTGCGTTTCTCGGCCATGAAGGCAACGAGTATATATTATAAACCGCTGAAGTAGTTGTAGAGGCCACAGTGCAAGATGGAAATCATCTCGACAGATCTTGTGATCGAAAAGCGTAAATGAAGGGTCGAAAGGCGCGATAGTTGCGGAGAGAAAAGAAACGCGGGAGCGAAATTTGGGTCGATCACTTTATAGCAGAGCTGTCGGTCCAATGACATTACCCGTCACTCTCTGTCTTTAGACACTCGACGCCCTCTCCCTCCCTCTACCCACAAATTTATACAAATTAGATATTGTACTCTTCTACTCTATATACGAGTCAAGTGAAATTCCGCCTGGCTTTGTCAACATACGCATCTTTATTAGTGGAGATTCAACTAGAAGCTACTCGGTTTGTCCATACATCCTTTCCTCAATGTTTTTCTCTGCCACCAACCCAACAGGACTGTTATCAAAAAACATGTTACGAAGTAGTCATAAAACGATGTCGGATACCAACAACAATTTACTGCCTGCAGTTTCTTACGCATCAATGTACCCGTGCATCCTAAACGCCAGGATAAATTAAATAGGAGGCTCATCATCGTCAAACACTGGCTCCACCCCGTCCATAACTATGGCTGTCACCAATTATACCTGCGGTCTCCAGTAACCACCTGGCGCCCTCCATAGCAGAATCTCCTGCCCCTGCCTTCAGATTCAGATTACGTCTTCTCTCGGCTTCTCTCGCTTCGAAGTCCCACTTCGCCTTTTGTAATTCGATTGCGCTCTTCTCTTCTGAGGAGGCATCGGGATCAGGAACAAATCCCCATATTTCCAGGTTATAGATGTCGATTTGTGTTTTCGTTGTAGTTGTTGAGCTTGTGTCGTTAGATGACGGGAGAAATGCGCCATTATGACCGAATGGAGCGACATGGAAGTCTGCTGTCTCAATGCTCGCATCAATCGTTAGGCTACCTGCGCCGAGTGGCTGAGGGTTTAAATGCTGGCTTCGAGATGCAGGTGGGATTCGGCAACCAAGTGCAATACCTGACTTTGTAGAGAAATACGCTGCCGACATGTCAGAGGCTTGCACCGATGGTGATGGGTTCCCAGGTAAAACGAGGTGCTTTGGAGACAGCTGGAAAAGGCAAGGAAGAGCAGTTGAATTCGATGATCGAGAACTATGGCCTGACGAGCCGGATTTCCAGGGTTGTGGTAAATATGCACCCAGTGTAACCATATTTTCACCAGACGACCCAATAATAGCACCCTCAAGGAGCAGAAGTGTGCCAGACTGCCAGGTAAGAACGTTGTGGGAAAAGGAGGTTAGGGACGAACCATGCGCTGCCATCGAGAAAATGGGATGCAGACGCAAGTTACCGCGAAGAAGGTTTTGGTTACAGTTTGTAGACGAAAGAAAGAATGACAGATGGGACACAGTGCTCGAATTCAATATCGCCGATTCAAAGCTACCCGGGAGCATGATTGACGAAGGTAACGGTAGCGGAGCTTCGGGTTGTTTATTTGTAGCCTCCATTGGGTCGCTTTGGCCACGTTTCTGGGATAAATTTAGATTTTCGCTGAAGAGAAGATGCTCGAACAATGGCGTCAAGGGATCAAAAAGATACGGCAATGATGTCTCGATGGTCTTAGCAAAGGCTTTATAGCCAATCCCTCCCGATTCCTCTAGGGGAAACGCCGCCAAGATGTTATCGGCTTCCTTCCTTATGGTTTGCATCCGCTCTTCGTTCAAGTCGGATGTATATGCTCTTACGGGTTCCAAGGGCTTTAGGGGTGAGATGACAAGGAGTAGCATCAGAAGGCGACGGAATGTGGCAATAGATATCCGAGCTTCATAGATTGCCCTATCAATCCGGGAATCGTGCTTGAACACTTCAATAGCGTCCAAAGACTCCAAAGCTGCAAGCGCGAGATCATCTTCCTCATCATCTTCGTAGTTGTCGTTTGAAGGTTCATCAATGGAGAAGCCAGGAGTATGAGACTTAGCAGCAGAAGAGTCATATTTATCTTCCTTAACACTCTCATCATTTGCCGGCTGATCAATATCCTTCCTCCCCACATCAGCAAGACTCCCAAATAACAATCTGATCCTGTCCTTGCGAGCTCGCCTTAAGACTTTCCCATATCTCTCAGTTAGCAAGACGACCACTTTAACCATAGACTCAAATGTCAGCACGCTTGGAGCCAAGGTGTTTTGGAAAGGGAAAGCCCCTAGATATGACACCATACGGAAGATCACCGGTCCAGCATCCATCGGACATTCAGAGTCGCTGCTATCTGGTATAGCTAGAAAGTCGGAAAGAATCTTCTCATTCCAATACTTCAAGTCTTCCTGTCCTACTGCACGGATAAAGAAGTTGTCCTTGAAATGGGTTAGTTCCAAGGGAGAGAAGCATTTTGTCGCAAAGCGTTCAGCAAGCATGTGGCTTAGCTCTTCTGCTTGAGGTTAGGACTGTCTAGCCGATCAACAAGATAATAGTAGATCCTCCTCTTTCTTTGGTTGAGAGTAGCACATCAGGAACCCTAACGGTGGACTACTGACCTGGCGAAGATGTCTTGCCATATTCAGTCGACTGGCTGACCCCCATTTTGCAAGTCAGACAAGTAACGGTTGATTCATGGAATCGTAATGTTCAGATCAAAAGCAGTCTTCGTCGCGGTTGATGTATTATCTGTCGATCACAATACAATGTGTTTCCGGCTTATCAGCCAAGTACTCGGTGGCCCTTAAGTACGCAGGGGTACGGAATTTCACGCCAGCAAATCGCGGCTATCCCACTGTACGGGGCTTATAGATACGTAACGGATATATCGACGGCCAGTAGCATCCATTTAAGATGAAGGGTGAGAAAGCTGTTTGTTGATTTGAGAGTACAAGTCGGGAGTCTAGCCCTTCCACCGGCTGACGACGTCACGGGCATGGCCTTGGCGCCTGAGGCATTAGGCGATTTTAGGTAATTGAACGTTTCTATACTTGGAATGCATTCCACCATTACCTAAAGTTGGGGCCCCCGAATTGCTCGGTGATTTATGGGCTGTCAAGTTTCGTGTGACCAAACGAGGGAAGATTGCTAAATTGAGTCTTGAAGAGTTTTTGATTTAGATTTTCTCAGTAAACCTCTCGTTAAGACTAAATACATTCGAGATGGGGAATATGAAAAGATCCAAACATCTACAACATAACGATACCAACACCGCCCATCCTCTTTTCATCCGGCAGGTTCTTCTCGTTAACACCTCCAGGGACAGGGGTCGTTCTGTAGTTGTAAAGGTAAAAGTGAAGCTGTCCATCACCAGCACCAAATTTCAATTGTTCCAGGAAGAGAGGGTTGTCCTGCAGAGTAAGGGCGTTGAAGACATCAAAGTGAGCCTAGACCGAACGTTGTCAGTATCGAAGATAATACACTAATCACACGATAGGGTTCCTGGGCTCTACCTTCTTGGCCATAATCAAGGCATCGTTCATCAAAAGTTGGAGACGTTCTTTCAAAGCCTTCATGTCCTCCGTAAACGCTGTCTCGCTTGCATAGTAATAGAGATAAGCAGCGCGCACTTCATTGTGCTTGGGGTGCTGGATGACTGTCGATGGAAGGTTGTAGAACGAGAAAAAGTCGGTGATCTTGTGCGTCTCGGCATCCTCAACCACATATGACCAGACAACTTGCTCCTTCTCTGCATTGTCCTTGTGTACTAACCAATGCTCGACTTCCTCTTTGGTGAATGCCTGGTTCATATCATAGCGTTTTAGGTACCGCTCCAGCAGGTCATGGACAGCATCGATATCCTTGGCTTCCATGGGTCGAAGTCCGGGTGTGGATGTAGTACCAGGAAGGTGGTTCTTGGTGATCTGCCGGGCTTTGGTAGAGCCGTGGGGAAGGGGTGAAAAGCCGACTTCATAGAGCTTCAGCCAGTCCAATGGGCGGTGGTAGTAGCGACAGGAGCTCACGGGTGTGGGTAGGACCACGCCAGCAGTGTAGATGGCTTGATAAATTCCGTTCAGATAGCACCGACGGGTGATCTCTTTGATGAGAACGGGGGTCAACCGCTTCGACCGCAGTTTCTTGTGGATGCAAAGGAAGTTGATTTCCGTCACCTTGAGCTTCTGGTCACGAACGCGAATCTCTGTAGGCACACCGCAGATAGATGCGACCAGCTTCTTCGACTTGGTAGCGCGAACACCAACGTGCCATTCCTTTTTCCAACCAGGAGACATCAAAGCCCTATGATAATTGCACATATTAGTTTCTAGGATCCACCTCAATTTACGACGAACAACCTCTGTCGATGCTAAAAGGAGGCAGCAAAAAAGACATACCAATGCAAAAATGACTCGGAATATCTGAACCGGAACATGGCGTTATCGTCCTCCACATAGTGGTATGTCAACAAGTCCCACAACTCGCGCAGTTCCGCCTCGTTGGTCAGGTCAAGAGTTGTCCACTCGAAGCCCTCGATGAGCTGATCCGGCTCCTTGGACACTTTCTCGGGGTCGATGATCTTGATGGGACCTCCGGTAGCACTCCCTGCTTCATCGAAACGGGGTACGGGCTGCGTTTGCCAAAACCTGTACGAAGCCATATCCTTCTGGTTCTTGCCGCCGGCCGACAGACCAGTCAACAGCTCAGAGATGGTCAGTTTGCGCAATGCCTCCGCGGCTTCGTTCTTATCCATTGCAGCCAACTCGTTCTTCAGGGCCGGGTTGTTCTCCAGTAGCTTCTCCGCCACCTTGGGGGGGATTGAGGCCGCTCCACCCACATCCTTGGATTTGTTGTCAGATGAGGTGCCTGCCTCCGGGTCTTCGATCTGAGGCGCTTTGCCCTTGGTATCCTTGGGGTTCGACATATTGATGTGCGAGGTGTTGAGGACCAAGTAAGATTTAGGTGTGTTGAGTGCGGGAGGTTTTCGGGTCCGGCGCCCCACGCACATCACGCTGTTTCGCGGGGTCGTTGAGAGATGAGTGAGCAATTGAACAATAAACATCATCATTCACAAACAATCCATGAATGTTTCACCACACACTACTGGGCGCAATAGCATTTCCATTCATCACTCAGCACAACTAAACTAGTTCGTCCGTACAATTGGCTTTTCCAGTGTACATACATAGAAACATACCATAGATCAACAACAAAGCGTGATCGTTGACCTCGGCAACAATTATAATACAATGAAACAACATAGTAGTACACACAAATGGCGACACTAGTATGTATTTCGGATTCTGTTTTCTCATCTCCCTCGTCCCTCCCTTCCTAGTAGTCAATATGCTATTACATCAGTCACCACCCCTAAAAAACGAGGTTCGTTGAATCCCAAGATAAACGCCTCATTAGTCCTACACCGTCGCACATGCTAATATGAAAAGGACCAGTAACCCTTCTGGGTATCGTTTATAATGTTGTTGAAAACATTGCATGAATTGGTAGGCCCTTGACGCCCAGTCAGCCCATTGCAACCCGCAAAGAGATAGAAAGGAAATGACATGTGTCCCTTCATTGCGGGCCTGGTTTGGTCTCGATCACATCAAGGAAACCACCGACAAGGTGTAAACTACCCGTGACAAATGTCATAATGGGTGTTTCGTCCTGATGGACACGATCCTCTTCCTTCGCTGCTAGCCGTCGGGTAAAGTCGACAGCTTCTTCGATGGTGCCATACACCTTAACATCAGCACGTGGGTCAATTGAACGCCACTTCTCAGCAAGGCTGTTCTGAACTTGCAGCCTTTCCACCTCGGATGCATCCGTATTCATGCTTACGAGATCGGGGCGGTAACCTGCCGCCTTATAGGTCACATTGGTACAGAAGATTGCGTGAGTAAATGGCTGTTCGGACCCAAGAGCTGCGGAAAGGGTGTCATAGAGCGCTTGGGCAAGGGCATTGCTATCGCGTGTCTGTTGGTTGAAAATCAAGACGCGCAGCTTTTTGTTTGCTGCAGTATCAGACGAAGAGTTCGCATGTATTTGCGAGGTAAACCACTGGCCGGCCAGCTTGATACTCTCCAGGGTGTGACCGCCGTCAATGTACCAGGTAACATTCTTCTCATATCTGGTCTCACAGCGTCCGCCCAACCGAGCCAGCTCCAAACCCTTGCGGAACTTAGCCGGCAAGGATTTCTTAAGAAAATCATCTGGAATGTCTTCGAGGTTGAGTTTCTTAACGAGCTCTGCAGCCGTTGCGACAGCCAAAGCTGCGTTTGTACGTTGGAAATCGCCAGCCAATCCAAGTTTGACATTGCTGCTGCTTGATAAATCAGGATGGCCTGCTACAATTTCAAGCTGAGTTCCCTTTTCGGCAGCACGATCGTGTAGGACTTTCTCGGCACTAGCGGCTTGGGGAGCACTGAAGCCCTTAACGCCAGACTTTATTATACCACCCTTATGCCATGCAATTTCTTCAATCGTTGTTCCCAGCATAGCGGTATGATCAATGCCTAAGCTGGTGATTGCTGTTGCGGCGGGCCGCTCAAGTACGTTTGTGCAATCGTACTCGCCACCGATTCCACACTCGATCACTGCAGCATCCACACCTTCGCTAAGGTAAGCATGGAATGCCATGAGGGTTAGATACCGGAAATACTGCGGCTTCGTTCGTAGTTCTGCAGGGTCCTCGCCAGCCACTCGAGCCGCCTCATCAAGCCGGTCCCATACCTCGAAGAAATACTGAGCAAACTTCTCTTCGGAGAGCGGGGCACTATCGATCTGAATGCGCTCACGCGCAAATCTTAAATGGGGCGATGTGTAAAGGCCAACTTTCTTGAGTCGCGGCGCCGAATCATTTGAGTCCGAAGTAGCGTATTGAGATAGTATGGAGGAGACAAAAGCGGAAGTCGAGCCCTTGCCCTTGGTGCCGGCAACGTGTACGGGATTAAGACGGTTCAGATCTGAAGGCTATAGCAACGATAACCAAACACCAACATCAGTTAGCAAGTTCCAGTACAGTTTCTGACTAACCAGTGCTGCAGTGGAAGAACAGCATCCATGCTATCTGCGGGAAAGGTTGCGAACCTGATATCCAATACGTCGGAGCCACTCAACAGTTTCCGGAATGGACCGTAGATTCATTGCCTGCCTATCGCCTGACTCTCTCAGTTGCTGAACGACTGAGAAATTGGTCTGCAGCGAATTGAGAGCTGCAATTGCAGCCTGTCCTCTCTTGTTAGGATACCACTTTTTGATATTGGAGATCAATGACTTGGAAGCTTCGGCATACCTCATAGTTGCGGGGCATTCTGGCCGGACAAGATGAAAACCGACGAATAGTATAGTGAGTAGAAAAAGAAGGAATGCGAAAAGCCCTCATGAAGGCCGAGAAGAAAAAATGACGTGACTTATCTCATGAACTGAGAGTCATGAGGGGTCGAGTGGTGATTCGTTCTCAAGCACTTAGTAGACTAGTAACCGTACTACTGTAGGCTCCGTATATCGCATGCTGGATCCACTCAACTCCGAAATCCAGCCCGAATTCAACCCTTCGGCTTACGTGATCCACGATGTTCAAAGACTCAAAGTCAAAAATATTAAAACAGCTCATAGAAATCCAGACATATGTGCATTTGAATTATGGCAATGGTTTCTATCATTTATCACCTTTGACGGTGTGGTCTTTCAACGGTACCTGCTCAAACGCAGCTTGGGGTCAAAAAGAGAAAAGGAAAGAAAAGGAGGCGAGGGAGGACGAGGGTGGAAGCTTTAAAGACGGAAAAAAAGGGTCCTCTATGCTACTAAGGCCTGACGGGCTATTGGCAAAAGATAAAAAATATATATGATAAATAAGGAAAGATAAGCGGCATAAGTAAAAGAAAAATAGCGCCTTTCTACAATTCCCACTGCATTTTAAGTAGGGAGCAGACTAAACGGTGTACCGGACACGTACCACTCAGTTATATAGGTAATAATGGCGACGGCAGCAGCTTAGGAATCTCGCTACTCAATCCTAGTCTTCCCTTCTTCTAGGAAGCCCAGTCGAGCATTGCTATATCCCCTCTGGTGCCTTCTCGAAGGAAGGAACTGCCCGACAATCGGGTCAGATCGGGCTTTGATAAGCGCATCTTGATATCCTTCGGATCCGGCAGCTGGGGTATTTAGCTTTGGCCAGTTGACCTGTATTCCAAGGTATTAGCGAGAAGTAATGGTACAGCCAGTTGTAAAGAACTTACATAGAGCATCCCGTGCGCCAATACGAAGCGTGCACACCAGGCCGAGACAATTAGCCAGAATATGATGAACAGGCGCAAAGGCCACACAGCAGCGTCAGGCAACTGCCTCGTACAAATGGAAACCAGTATCATGAAGATACCTGCAGCAAGAATGTAGGGGATGGATTGGATGATCAGGGGTCGGCGGTCGAAGAAAAGTTGAAGATTACCGAGAGTGGAATTTGGAGGAAGGTAGGTGCCTAAGAAGACGTCGAACCCATCTTGCCTGGGGCCATCCAAGAGATTGTTTTTCACATATCTTGTGACGGAATTATTCAGATCCTGCAGCATTCCAGCGCGGGTACGTTGGCCGGTACGAGTGAAATCGGTCTTCAACGCCCCAGTACCAGAATATGACTTAGAGACAACGTCTGCGTTGTCGGCCCAAATGTTGCGGAACAAGTCCTCAAATTCCCGATCATCATTTGCAGCTTCGCCTTGGCGAAGGATCCCTGCGTCGGTGAGCTGCCGTGTTACAGCCCAACGTCCAAGCATACTCTGCACGACATTCGTCCGATCCAAACAATCCATGCAATTTGTTCGGACAACGCTGTTTTGTGAAGTTCGAGTATCTAATTGTCCACCAGGGTGGCCAGGATCTTCCACTCCACGGAAATAACCGCCTCGATTAAGCCCATCAAGGAGACGATCCAACAGCAGTTCAGCACGGTGCCACTGCAAGCCCTTTGTTTCGTTGTGGAAGTCGAAGTATATGTAGTGGAGGCGGTCTAACTCCTTTTGCCTTTGACCAGGCTCCAGTACATGTACCTTCTCGGAAGATACTGCGTCGACCTCAGTGCTTTCAGTCGAAGGAGCGACCAAGATGCGTACGAGTTGTTCATACGCATTCTTGACTCGCTCCTCCCTTCCTTTCTGATTCACGAGGTTGACCAAGTAGTTATCTCCGTACAACCGGATCTGTTCAGCAAAATGCTTGCGTGCGGCATCGACAGCGGTTTCCACACCACGAACCTGGAGCTTGGGAGTATATTTGAGATTGTTAACCTCAGCCCAGTACACTGGGACACTCCCTCTGGTCTGCACAAAGGCCATTACTTGGAGATCCTGGCTCGAAACTCCAGGTTTTTCTTTCATCGACTGGCCGCCAGCAAATCCAGACAATCCACCAGTCGCATCATTCAAGATCACCACCTGCTCGGTCTCATTGTAATTGGAGACGTGGCCTTGTTCATCAATACCACGTGAGAAGTATCTCGTCCCAGCACGGTGCCTGGATCTTCTAGTGATGAGGGCAAACGTAAAAGTGGTCGACTTCACTTTTGCTGGAGTGATGCGTAACATGCCATACATCACAGGTATGATATACGGGTCGACACCAGGTTGTGAACCATAGCGTACACTCGCCGCATCGTGCCCTCCCAAGCTAAAGTCTATGAGATCGGATTGGATGAAGCGGTTCCAGAAAAACCGATCATCAGCTCGCTTCCACATTGGAAGACTAGTATCGCTTCGCGATTGGCGCTGGAAGGTGTTGGTGAGGTCCAGTGCGTAAGAGAAGTACATGGGGCCGGTACGAAGGAGCTCTTTCAGCAGTGCCAAATACGTGTCCTCGTCATGATCATGTAGAGGGCGCTCGCGAAGGGGTAAGAACTCGGTTCCCGCAACCTTGTAGACCATGTGCCCCCTGAGTCGGCCGACGGGCAGCGCTTTGGTGATCACTATGATATATTTGTCTGGGGCAACCTGCATTAGGAACCAAGAATGCACCAAGGTCTGTGGATAGACATACCCAGCTTTAGCTTTATGATTCCCAGTATACCAGCGATACTGGATATGCGCTTAGCGCCCGGGAGGGTGCCATTATGAAGTCGTAAATCACCCGTTGGACGTTCAACGACAAGCGTGGGAGCATTTGGTGAAGATGGTGAGGTGAAAGCGTAATGAGAGGCGGAGGCGTGCAAGTTGATATCGCGGAACGGGAGGAGAAAGGCAGCCATTGTTGGCAGCGACAACTCACGATCTCGCAAGGGGGATGAAAGATGATATAACCTAGTATGTAATGATAAGACGAAAAGGAGGGAAATGAAAAGGAAGAACAGATGTAAAGTAGAAGAGATAAAGAACGTGGATGTACGGGTTTTAAAAAAATCACCGCATAGTTGTTGACTCGGTAAAAGAAAGAAAGGTTCACGCAGAGAGATTGAATTGTCGGGGAGGCAGAATGACGATCTCCCCAGTAGTAAGTAAGCGTGCCTAGGGACGGTTGTTGTACTGTACAGCCAGCAGCATGTGGTGATATAATACACCTAAAACGCCAGCAAGTCCGATACCTGATAACCCAGCCAAGCCGCCACACCGCCCCGCAAAGCGGCCGGCTTGGGCCAGGTGTGGCTGAATGAGTCCCCTTCGTCATCTTTCCCTTGCCTCGCCTTACTTTACCGGCAGGCCGCCATCAAACCTCCTCCCAGCATCCGATCCCGTCTCCAGTGCTCTCATTCCATTCCACCCTCCACTTCCCGCCTGGTGTAATCTTTCCCGTTTAGCGCTCCTGATTATCACGCTCGAACGGTGTGCGACTTTTCTTCTTGACGTTTTATTTGCCAAGTTACTCTTCCGACTATAGAAATTATGGCCTCCAGAGCCCCAGCTGGCGCCCGTCCTGGTGCCAGATTCGCCCAATTTAAACTTGTCTTACTTGGTTAGCTTATTCTCTGAATATACGCCACTGAGGTTTCGAGTAATTAGAGTTACTGACTTGTTGTTCCTCCCATCCAGGAGAGTCTGCTGTTGGAAAGGTTGGAATATCATCAACTTCGTCGTTCTAACGGTCGCTGACTTCCTTTGTTTTATTACAGAGCTCCCTGGTACTGAGATTTGTCAAGGTAATTTTCGCTGACGACTTCTTTCTCATGCCCAAGAGAGCTGGTGATGGTTGACGGTTACGGTGTCGCTTACTCGAGATAGGATCAATTCGATGACTACCGGGAGTCAACAATTGGCGCAGCCTTCCTAACACAAACTATCTCCCTGGACGAAAGTACGACGGTCAAGTTCGAAATATGGGACACCGCTGGTCAGGAGAGATACAAGTCGCTCGCTCCGATGTATTACAGAAATGCCAACTGCGCTGTTGTTGTCTACGATATCACACAAGCTGTACGGCCCCGATCATAGCTTTTGGCCCTTACTGCTTGATATCTTGGGTTACTAACGTAGCGATCCTGAAATAGTCGTCGCTGGATAAGGCCAAATCATGGGTGAAAGAGTTACAACGCCAAGCGAACGAAAACATTGTCATTGCTCTGGCGGGTAACAAGCTCGACCTTGTCACAGAAAACCCAGACAAGAGGGCGATTCCAACCGCTGATGCCGAGGCCTACGCTCGTGAAGCTGGTTTGCTCTTCTTTGAGACATCTGCAAAGACTTCCTCGAATGTGAGGGAACTATTCACAGCGATTGCGAAGAAGCTTCCTCTCGATCAAACCGGACCCCGAAACTTGCGGACAAACCCCCGTCCGGGTGTGGATTTGCGCCCAGAGGCTCCTGGCACCCAGGGCGCCAACTCCTGCCAATGCTAAATGCGACTATCGTCCTTACCCTGTCCTGTTGTATCTCCCATACTCGCATCCTTTTCCTCCCTTTTCCCCATTGTTTTAGACACGGAAGGTGCACGTCTTCGGGGTTAAATATGAGTCGCTACGCCGGGTGATTTCGTCACCGATAACTTAAACCAGAATGCCTAATGCTCAAACGGTGTCGCGATGATCATGGACATGGCCCACTGGAGTCTCGTGAGGTTTCAATTGTCATTGTGGGCTCTCACACAATTACCTTCCTGATCTTGGTCACCATTTCTCTTTCATTTTCTCGGTCATGATATTCGATTGTAGTTACCAAGTGCTGAGGGAGTCGGATATTGTGCAAGGGTCTAGTTGGATCTGGCTTTCTAGACATTATGCAGCAGGACTGTGCCTGCGATTTGTGTTGTTTTTTTTATCCTCTAGTTGTTGCTTCAGCTTTCTTGTTCCCGGCGTCTGTATCCAATGATCGTGTTGGGCTGAATTCATGTTCCATTCCTATTTCCGGTCGTTCAGAAATCGTCCGTATGCTATGCTTATATAATACTTTCTCTTGCTGAAATTCCCGATGGGAAGTTCATAAACATGGGTTGCCCTTTTAGAATTGCCTTTTTTTTTCAAGAAGCATGAAGTAAACCGTGAATTATTCTATTACAGCTAGCTCCGAGTCAAGAGACTCCAGATAGAGTACATAGAGGCAGCAATTCGTGTGGGCGGTGCGAAGAGATTCCCGAGGTCACCAGCCACACAGGCTCTGCGGCGGTGCACGATCGGAGCGGTTCGTAAAAGCATCATCCCAATTCCGGTCCGCGTTTTCTCTCTTGCCAACATCCTTCCCCCCTCAACTAAACCCGCCTTCAGCGTTTACCCAGTGCGGCTCGTCATGCTGCGCTCTTCTGTTGCACCGGGTCGGCAGTTGTTGCTGTCCTCCACTCGCCAACGGACGGCCTTGCAATGGCTGTCTAGAGCTGGAGCAAGCAGCCGGCTCTCTGGTCAGGTATAACGATGCTATGTTCGTTCTATTTTCGGAAACGCAAACTGACTTACATTGATATCGTCTAGAGATTCTTTGCTGATGCCAAACCTCCTACCGGTGCTCCTACCCCTACCTCCCCGTCTTCAGAAACGCCTATTCCCCCCGAGACGGTTCCTAAACTATCGCCCAGTGAGCAAGGTTCGATCCCTATCGTCAATTGATCACATCGACTCTCCGGTGCTAAACTGTGCACAGATTCTCAGACTCCTCCACCTCCGCCACCCGCTCCGGTCCGTAAAACAGGCCGATTCCGCAGGTTCCTTCTCTACCTGATTCTCACTTCCGGGTTTGCATATGGTGGAGGTGTCTTCCTCGCCTTGAAGTCCGACAATTTCCATGACTTCTTCACGGAATACATCCCATACGGTGAAGAGTCTGTTCTTTATTTCGAAGAACGGGACTTCTATCGTCGTTTCCCTAACACCCTGAAGGGCCAGGCCCGCATCTCTGCACACAGGGACGAGGGCAAGAAGATCACAATTGCCAGAGAAAGTGGTCTTACTTCCAAGGCCGCAGAGGAGCAGCCTTCGGGAAGCGATGTCTCTCAGAAAGGTCCCCATATGAGTGCCGTCAAGGGTGAGGAAGCCCAGATTAAGACCGAGAGTGCCAAGTCTGAGCATAAGACCGCCGCCGTCGAGAAGGCTAAGAGTGACAAGGCCTTTAAGGAGCAGGCGCCGAAGAACAATGAAAAGACAGCTGAGGAACCCAGGCAACCGGCATTGGCTTCTGTGACACCCCTGGAATTCGCCCAGGTCAACGAGGGAGATGAAGCCATCGTGCAAGAATTGGTGAAGACTTTCAACGACATCATCACTGTCATCAGTGCCGATGAGAACTCCGGCAAATATTCTGCACCTGTCGCTAAGGCCAAGGAAGAGCTTCAGAATATTGGTGAGAAGATCATCGCGGTTAGAGAAGAAGCCCGTCGCGCTGCTCAGGATGAGATCACTAAGGCCCATACCACCTTCGATGAGTCGGCCCGCGAGCTCATCCGTCGGTTTGAAGAGTCGCGCGCAGCTGACGCTGCTCAATTCCGGGAGGAGTTTGAGTCGGAGCGTGAGAAGTTGGCATTTGCTTACCAAGACAAGATCCGTACAGAGCTGCAGAGAGCTCAAGAGATTGCTGAACAACGTCTTAAGAACGAATTGGTTGAGCAAGCCATTGAACTCAACCGCAAATATCTTCATGAGGTGAAGGACCTCGTCGAGCGGGAGCGCGAGGGCCGTCTCAGCAAGCTTAACGAACTGACCGCCAACGTTAGCGAGCTGGAGAAGCTTACTAGCAGTTGGAAGGATGTCATTGACACAAACCTCAAGACCCAGCAACTTCAGGTCGCTGTCGACGCCGTCCGCTCTGTCCTCGAGCGCTCTTCAGAGTCCCGTCCATTTGTCCGAGAGCTTGTTGCCGTGAAGGAACTGGCTGCAGATGACGCTGTTGTTGAGGCTGCGATTGCATCCATCAACCCTACCGCTTATCAGCGCGGTATCCCTACAAAGTCTCAGATTATCGAACGTTTCCGTCGCGTTGCTGATGAGGTTCGCAAGGCAAGCCTTTTACCTGAGGATGCGGGTATTGCCAGCCACGCAGCCAGTCTTGTCCTGAGCAAGGTCATGTTCAAGAAGGACCCTGTTGCTGACAGTGATGATGTTGAGAGTGTCCTCATCCGGACCGAAAGTCTCCTGGAAGAGGGCGACATTGATGCCGCTGCTCGTGAGATGAACAGCCTGAAGGGGTGGGCAAAGATTCTGAGCAAGGATTGGCTCGGAGACGTACGCAAAGTTCTGGAAGTGAGGCAAGCTCTAGAGGTAAGTCCCTAATGATGTCTTATGATGCTATGTCGTTGTCGTAGACACATCATACTAACTCGTTTATTGTCTACAGGTGATTGAAACTGAGGCACGTCTCCAGTGCTTGAGAGTTGAATAGATCAATAAATAACGTCAATTCTTTTGTTTCCTGTAACTTTTTTTGCCTTCCATCCACAGGACCTGTATCTCTAGTTTTTCTCTTGCGTTAGACCTCAATGCTAGATCTTTCCCTTTGTCTACCTCTACTGTGAGATTATTCCAGGGGCAGACTATAGAGTTGGCTGCAAGGCACACAACCTTTGGATTGAAAAGACATGGGATGGGTATTGAATTTGAGTGGTACTACTTGAATACCGGAACCTGTAATTTTTCCCTAATATTGTCCGGTTTTGTAGTTTGATTCAGTTTAACTATCTTTATTAAACCTTTCTTTTTTTTTTTTTTTTTTTTTTTTTTTTTGCTTTTCACTTATTTTCTTCCTTTTTCCCTCTCTTGTGATAGGGCTGTAGGAATCCCCTTAAGATATAGATGAAGAACGGTAAGCAAGCTAAAAAGAGTTAAGCTGTCGTCATGGAACCTATCGACCGCGCTATACCTATTCCAGTAGTCCGTCGTCACCCACGGGTATGGGGTAAATGCAAGTGAACTTACTTAAGTGATCGTCACTATCCATACCGGCAGTGAAAGGGGGGCTTGCCATTTTTTTTTCCTGATTGTGTCACCAAGCATCGCTGTGATAAGTATGACAGAGCTCTAATATTGGCCTTGATAGTCCTCATGAGTCCCCCTATAAACGTGACATACCCCTTTTCTACTCTCTGGGACCAAAAACTACTCCCGCTTTGTCTCTGATGTCGCAGGGGACCGATGCGTCGCCTGCGCCACCAAGTCCTCTTTCCGGGGTGAGCGAGAGACCGCTTAGATCTGCTTCGTGGCGATCTTCTCGGCAATTCGAGTCGAACGACGGGACTGACCGCCAAAGGAGCTTTCGAATGAGCGAAGGACAAGAGAGCGGAGAGCTGGAAGGCAGCACACTAGGTAGCAGCTCTCGCGATGGGGATAAAGGAGGCCGCAGCTCTCGACGAACACACAGCTCGGGTGGATTTTTATTAGACACTTCGTTTATACCTAGATCGAGCAGCCTCAGACACAGTTATCATCGTGCTCACCATTCGGAATCAGAGCGAAGGGAGAAGCGTGGAACCACCCCCGAACCGGAGATTGTGGTACCCAAGAAGCGATCGCGATTTCCATGGAGTCGCCACAAAGAGTCTTCGAAAGAATCGCCGCCAGTATCTACGGAGAAGGAGGATTTCCAAGAGGTCGCTGGTCCGTCACATGCACAACAGAATGCAGTGCCCAAGGCACCACAAATCACTGGAGTGGAAAGCGAAGCTACCCTGGGTCTCGATAAGGACTCTTTACAAATTGTCAATCTAGCATTGAACTTGAGTGAATCTAGGAGAATAGGTGCTCAGGGTCGAGTGGCATCTAACCACCTTTCGGGGGGTAAGTGGACAGCGTCTGCAGGTCAGCCTTCTGTTTCACGTGGTGATGGCCGTCCACCTATTGCTGTAGGCAGTCAAAATGACGGTCCTCGCCCACAACACAGCTTTACGCAACCGATCGTTGATGATCGCACCAAGCTTTCGCGTACCTCACAGGTAGACCAAGCCGCACATACGCCATCTTCGGTTCTCAGTCTACTACCCGATTCCGTCAATTCCAACTCCTTGCCGCACGGATTCTCGGACGGCACACTTGCTCGAGCTGATAAAGCCCGTCGCCATTTCGAACTCTTCTCTGAATACCTGCGTCTGCTTCCTTCACTCCCTCCCCTCAAGCCTCACGAGGCGCACGAAGATCCGGATTCTACTCCATCTGGGGTAGGCAACCCTCCAGGTCGCTCCTACAACCCTCTCCAGTCCATCCGGAATCGCAAAGTCAGATTTCGCGAACGATGCCCCATTGATACGGAAACAGAAGGATGGAATACTGTCGACAAAGTTCGCGAGTGGGTCGACTCAATCAAAGGACAGTACAGTCAACGAGATCATAGTCCTTTGGAATGCTTGGAGCTTCCACCTTTCCACCAAGGTTCAAAGGGCATGTCACATAAGGAGCCGGATATCGACGAGATTATAGCAGCCTCACCACCTTCCAGCCTGAGGCGAGCCAGTCGTACGAGCAGTGTCAAGGCTCGCAGACCAAAATCTGACTGGATGATCTCGCCGCCGGAACTTCTTGCCGATATTGCGTGGGTTGAAGACATCCAACACAAAAGTAAAATTATCGATAAGGATGGGAATCATCTATACCCTAATCCTGCAATGTTGGTACCGTCGGATGCTCTTAAAACTCCCAGTCTTCAAGAACAGTTACCGTCCAGGCGTCAGTCAGCAGACACAGACCAGCCGACTTCCCGCACCTCTTTATCGGACACTCATCCTGGGTTAACGACCGAGTTCAAACGAATCGGCCGGGGAAGGCGGCGACATAGATTCCAAGGCCCTTCTCATATTGTTCGCAGCAGCGGTGGAAAGCACAGATTACGAAAGCGATCGAGCAGCTCTTCAAGCGCCTCAAGCCGAGACGATCAACGCTATTGGAAATCCACAGGAGAGGGCACAATACTCCCTAGAAGGTCTATTTCCCCAAGGTCTGGACCATCAAGAATAAATGGAGTAGTGCCACTCGATGAAGAGACTTCCCTAGGTACGAAGTTGCGGCCGACACAGAGCTCTGGGCTATATCAAACCTGGAATACTTCTGGCAATGGGATGTCAGCAGAGAAAACAGAATCTGTGTCCTCAGTACCAAGTGCGGAAGACCGCTATGGCTGTCTATCATCTACAGTGACAGCCGATGGCAGAGCGCCCCACACACCTATCCCGCCCAGTTTCTTTCCGAGTATTGCATCTAATTTATCTACATCCTCAAGTCGTTCTCCATCTCCCTCGAAGGGGCGACTCTCACGAGTCATTGCTCCTCGGCGAGAGAGAAGCAAAAGCAATTCTAGACACAAAGATGCCTTCGACAATAGCTCTCTGGAATCCGAGGTATTGCGTAACAATAGTCTATCGGAATACCCTGAAGGCATTCCTCGGCCTGGTAGACTTGAACCAAGCCCACTTCCAGATCAAATTCCCTCTACATCCCAAGATGGCCGGATGAGGACGGGCCAGCCAGCCCGAAAAGGGCTGGGCCAGCATGAGTCAAAACTCCGTGGGATTTTCAAAGGGCCGGGAAAGATTGCAGAAAAAGTCGGTAATGAGGTGTCAAAGATGGGTGGCCTTATCTTAAAGAAGGACTCCTTGGCCCATTCACGACAGTCGTCCTTTGAATCTCACGCCACATCTGACGATGAGGACGTTCTAACTGATGCCGAAGAACCGAAAGGCAATAAGACTCCTGATGTTAAGATCTCACTACGCCGCCTTCCGACGTTTTCTGGAGAACCGAGTCTAGCGGTTCGCAGAGAGTCAGAAAGAGCAGCTGCGAGAAACTACGTATCCTCACCGTCACCCTTTACATCTCCTTCTCGACAAGCGGAACGAGGCGAGGAACGCAAAGCACCTAATTTAGGCGATACGCAAAAGGCCCGTACAGAGTCAGAGATAACGAGTGCGAGGGAATCAGAACGCAAAGACCAAGCCACATCGATCGCCCGACAGAAGATGCTCGACGGTCGTGGGCTGATGAAGAAATCCGAGAAGGTTCCCACTTTTGGTCCCGAACTACATACCATCCGAGAACAGATTAAGAAGGGCCGAATTAAAGATCCTTCAGTCCCATATAGTCTCACTCATCCTCCAATTACGGGTCTTGCACAAGCGAAGGCATCAACAGGTCCGTCCACCCACGAACGGTATTCCTCGCCCTCCAGCCAGTCAAGAAGCTGGAGTATTTCTGACCGTAGTGTTTCTACCTCTATTCGTACGGGGGTTCCCGGGAAACGAGAAGTTGAACGTACTCGCGCTCTACTTCTCTCGTCAGGTATCAAAGCGCGAGAGATTACTCGACGGGCGCATACTGTACGCAGTCCACCACCTGAGTTTCTTCGGCGAGCATTTGGCTCCGATACTCCAGTTCCACAGGTACCTCGGTCATATGAATTCGATCTGGCGGTCCAAGCCTTGGTGAAGAGGTTTGAGAACTCTCAAGAGGCCTTTCAGCAATCCTTAGCTAGTTATCCTGGTACGTCGGCTGTGAGGTCCCACCTGAGCGCGCTCGAAGACCTAGTCAACAACTCTCTAAATCCACGTGTCCGGGCTACCGCACAAGATGCCGAAGATTTGAGTATTCAGCTCAACACGACCAGCACTCTCGCGGTGAAGCAGCTGAGCGACACCCTCGACAAAGGTATCCGGAGTCGTCATCGCCGGCTACGCTGGATACGACGTACAGGGTTTGTCATGCTTGAATGGGCCCTCGTTGGAGTACTGTGGTGGGTATGGTTGATTGTCATGTCTTTCAAACTATTCCGCGGTATTTTCCGAGGAATAATAACTGGAGTTCGATGGGTCCTATGGTTGTGATTCTTTTTTACTCTTCCATTTCTGCAAGATAATTCTTTTTTTCTTTTTGTCCCTTACATTTTCAGGCAATCTTCATATACCCCCATTCTAGAAGATATTTTCTTCGTTGTGATTGCAACTGATACCTGATACACATTGTTCCGTCCTCACGCCGTTTTTTAGTACATACATGCTTTGTTTAATAAACAACTTTTGTATATACCCCTACTTGCACTAATACAAAATTCTAATGTAATGAGAATGGACCAACATCACTATGATCCAACCTGATCAGCAGATCACCCATGAACAAAGTAATTGACCATCTTTCTCTTCGCAACATGGCCGCCGCTATTTAGCTAGATTTTGATTACTAGATTCGATTTTCACACTTTCAAGAACCATTGTCTACCCGCCAAGTAAACTATACAGTTAAGTGACCTTCGTGGTTATATGGTGACCCCACGCTCCCAAGTACAAGCCGTATCTTAAGACGTATATCCTTTAGCCAGGCATCGTCATATTAACAACCAGCCATTGTTATTCTTTGTATTGCAACGAAGATGCAGACTGATGATGGTGCCGAGAGACAATGTCGCACGTATGTACATCTTTCATTGCAAATCAATCGCTCCCACTCAACAATGAAGCCACTTCAAGCCGGTGTCTAGGATCAACCAGTGGGCATGGTAAAGAACCATTGCCGCAGCCTAAGTTCCTCCTTTTGATATGAGCCGAAGACTGTACTTCACAATGAAATTGAATGAAGGTATTATGTTAACAGGACAGAGGTAAGATGCCTCTAATTCTGTCGAGGTATAAAATCGGGCTATGGATTCACTCTTCTGTCCTTTTCGACAAGGGCGCTCTGTCGCATACACATTGACATACCAGCTTCTTTTGCTATCCTATATTTTTGCAGCGTTGATGCGCTTCTATTTTCTTGATAAGCATCACTCATCTCAGGCTATATCAACTACACCTTGAAAAATCATCATTACTACGCATCTAGCCCCGCAATCTCACGGCGAAGCCTCCAGCCCAAGCGCAGCCGTGGGTCAGCTTTGTCATTTAGATCAATTGAGTGTTATCGTTAGAAAACACCTTCAACGTGCTAAGGCCCTACACTCTGGGGAAGCGCAGCCAGGCATGGGAATACAGTCAAATCCCACCCAGCGGATGCGTACACATGGGGAATGGACGATGACCACGAAGGGAAGTCAAAAATTCAAGCAGGTCCAGCGATCCCAGTGGCCAGTGGATTACACTCTAGATCATTTCAAGGCAAGGAAGGACGAGGACAACTCTTCACATCCGATGTCTCTGAGAGTGACCTTGGCACTCCAGGCTGTCACGCTCTGGGGAATCAACCGGCCATAGTCCCCAAGGAGAAGAAATCCCGTTTCAAGGGGACTCTGGAGAGAATGACGTGACTGACTTGACCGGCGTGACCAAGGTTATAAAGCCTGAAGAACGAAGAAAAGAGAACGGGTCATTTCTCAGCACCTGGCGGCGGCGAGGCGTTGCACAGCGTGTTAAAATTCAACCATGAGATTACTAGTACTACTAGTGGGAGAAGGATCTGTGACTAGATTGTATTTACTATACCTTGAATGTGTTCTTTATATAGCAGTATCAATGTACTTCTTGAGTCCAAACCCCTGCCATTTTATTCAAACAGATACATAGTTTCAGGGGAATATTGCCCCGGTTTATAAGGATAGTGAGTACTGTGGGATATAGAACAAAGAAGAAGAAAAACGCTGCAGGTAAAAGGTGGAGGGGTAGTAGATTCATAGAGCTCCCTGCCAGTATATATTCTTTCTAGTCCTTCTAATACCAGGATACTTTCAGATAATTGGACGCTTCACGGAAATATAGAGAGTAAAATGCTGTGCGACCAAGTGCACATGCAGGATAATTCAAGTTTTCAGTCCTATAATTTACCTTTTCCTTTCACAGTGGTGTCCTAAGGGGAAGTGCTGGCTGTTGTAGTTCTCCCTCATCTATATGACACGTGATCCGTGGTAAGCCCTGATACTGTATGTAGTACGGGGTTTTTTGCCTCCGCCTTTGCGGTCGTTTCAAGGTACCCGGGGTACGGAGTAGGTACGGTACTGGCCATGTAATGTCTTTTCGCCCGGCCAATGATCAGACACGGAATATAATGTGCAGCACGGGGAAACGATTTCTTGACCCCCGGGGGCAGGGAAGACTCATAACTTGACGGTGGGACTGATAACTGCTGCGGGAATGATAGAATGGGGTTATTCTGTCTGTATGTAGTAAGTATATCATGATCCACCTGGTGATGTGAGTTCACCTTGCGTGGAATATGTGGCCAACCGAGGGCGATATGATATGCATAGAGTCCTGACACAAAGTCAAATCAAGACATTGATCATGAATTGGACTGCCTAAAATCCGGACTCGGAACTTGAAATCTCCAGAGGGCTGTGATTGGCACTGAGGGATATAATCTATCAACAACCTGATGATGAACCTGGTCGGAAGGTTTATGGAAATTGATATTTTAGGTGATCTAGATCGAATCAGGGCTGAGTTTCAGCAGTCTACCGTGGATGAAAGAGGATCAGATGCAATCCGGCGCTGCAGGGGCGAAGCTGGAACAACAGGAACGGACATGGATGGTTAATCCCGAGAGGTTACCGGACGTGACAAGATTCCCGATAGTGAGATCACCACCGGGAGGAATAATACGGGACAGTATGGATACATAATTAAAAAAAGACGAAAGACGAGGGGTGGACTAATCGGGAGATGCCGTAAGCACCCCCACGACAACCCAAAATTCCAAGTCATCATCATCGACGAAAAGTCTCTTGTCTCTCTCTTGCTCTTCTCCTCTATCCCAAAGTCCTCAGGTGAGTCTATTACCTCACCCCCCCCCC